>CAUYTI010159755.1:0-17750 GCA_963575145.1 Galago senegalensis
TGGTCCCAGGTACTTGGGAGGCTGAGGCAGGAGACTCACTTGAGCCCAGGAGTCGGAGGTTTCTGTGAGCAGTGAAGCCATAGCACTCTACCCAGGGGCTCAGCTTGAGGCTCTGTCTCAAAAAAAAAAAAAAAAAAAAAAAGAATAATCACTATGTTAACATCACAGCCAAGCAACCAAACAGGCTAGACCAGATGACTGCTTTCTACTACTTGTCTGACTGTACCATTCTCTCTGGAATCTACTCACACATCAAATGTAAATGACTTCCTCCCAGATAAACAAACAGAGCAGTCAGCAATGGAAAAGGCCTCAGTTACACAGTAATAATTGTTTTAGAAGAATTATAAAGGGCTCCAGCCTATTTCCCAGTATGATGAACTATAAAATGATCAGATTAAAACCTCAATGGGTAATTCACAGCTCAGGGGAGGGAGGGTTTGAGGGACTGCTAATAAACAACACAAGCCAGTGTTCTCACAGAGGGAAGGCTGTAATCCCTAATGCACAAGCCAGTGAACTCAGGGTGAAAGAATCCTGTTTGCTGCCCACCTGAAACAACCTATCAACTTCATACTAGCTTCTGCAAATCAGAGAGGGCTGAGAAGGCACAGGATTAAAGCCTCAATTACTTGTAGAAGAAGCATTCTAAGGAATGGGTAATCCCAGAATGAATTTTGTGCAACATTAAAAGCCTATATCCCAGATTTGAGGGCCAAATTCTCATTAGCCTCTATTTACCACCACCTGGAAAGGAAGTACATGTCTTAACGTTGAAAAAGAAAACTGAATTATCATTAAAATTTATCACAGATAATTTATTAATGACAGTTCAAACCATAATTCTATTCTTTAATTTCTTTTTTGAGACAGATTCTCTCTTTGTTCCCCTTAGTGGAGTGCCATGGCATCATAACTCACAGCAACCTCCAAAGCTGGGGCTCAAGCTATTCTATTGCCTCAGCCTCCCAAGTAGCTGGGACAATAGGCACCCACCACAATGCCTGGCTATTTTTAGAGATGAGGTCTCACTCTGCCGCAGGCTAGCCTCAAATCTATGAGCTCAAGCAATAGAGCTTGAGCCTCCCAGAGCAGTGGGATTACAGGCGTGAGCCACCTCACCCGGCCTATTCTTTAATTTTTTTCCATGGTTTTGAGAAGGGAGAAAAGCATTGATAACATAAAGTTAATAACTCCCTGAGATCAATGGCTTACAACAGCTTTTTCAAAAGCAAGTTTACCTGCATTTCTAGAACCTGCTTAAGAGGGGGCGCAGGAGGACTGGTCTCTCCCTCTGGAAGGGGAATATCAGCTCTATTAATTTCCTGCATCAAATAAACTGTGAAAATAAAACAAAAGTTAACAAATTAGATTAAAAAACCTCATTATGATACATTTCAGTCAAACCATTTTAAATCCCTACCTTTCTTAGGCCATCTAAAAAATCAATGTTTAAATGCACAAAATTCTTGCTTGTTCCAAGCAAGATTTATAGGTCACTTTCAACAAAAGTGTTTCCAAAGACTTACAAAATAAGGCTGCCTAGAAATATCAGCATGCAGTGACAAAATTCCCTCCTATGTTTTCCATTTCTAAAGTTTTCATAAAGAACTCTGAGTCAGAGCTGCCTCTGCATCTGCAGAACGATGCAGAGGTTAGAGGTACACATGGAACTGCAGAAATCATCCAAGTGGTAGATCCACAGCAGTCCCCACAAGAGCTGGCAACTTGACTTTCTCTGCAGATGCCCTTAGGAAGAGAAGGGCAACCATTAAGAAAATCATGTTCCCAGGGCAGAAGCCAGGCTCTCTTGCAAATCCCCAATTAGCCCTGATGCTGTGACTTAGGACAACTTTCACTATTTCACTACTTAAGCTAAAGACTAGACTCATAAACCAATAGCGTACCAGCTAAAATGAACTCACTTTCTCTAGCTTATATTTTCAATTCCATGAAACATCCTTTTTCTTAGAATACATGTCATAATATCTGGTGGTCATTACCAAACATATCAGAAAAGTCTAACTAGTTAGTCTGTTTTTAGGAGGGAAAGAAGAAAGGAAGAAAAATAAAAAGGAAAAGAAAAGCAACTAGGTCTTACTAACAAGACAACAAAGGAGGCACTGGGTTTAAGAGGTTTCCAGAAATGGATGAAAACTGCTTTAACCATTTTTGGTTTTTTTGAGAAAGAGTCTCATTATGTTGCCCTCAGTAGAGTACTATGACATCAAAGCTCATAGCAACCTCAAACTCTTGGGCTTAAGTGATTCTCTTGCTTCAGCCTCCCAAGTAGCTGGGACTACAGGTGCCCACCACAATGCCTGGCTATTTTTTGGTTGCAGTTGTTTAGTTGGCCTGGGCCAGGTTCAAACCTGCCACCCTCACTGTATGTGGCTGGCAGGTGGCATAGCACCACTGTGCTATGGGCACTGAGCCTACTTTTTTTTTGAGACAGTGTCTTACTCTGTTGCCCTGGATAGAGTGCTGTGGTATCATAGTTCACAGTAACCTCAAACTCTTAGGCTCCAGCAACCCTCTTGCCTCAGCCTTCTGAGTAGCTGGGATTCTACCCAGCCACTTTTTTTTTTCATAAGAGAAAACCAGACCAGCCTTGAACTCCAGGACTTAAGCAATCAGCCCACCTCAGCCTCCCAAGTAGCTGGCCACCACCATGTCCAGCTTATACCTAAATGTACTTGGGAGTTCCTTTTTTATTTATCCAAGTCTACATTCTTTTTGAAATAGTTTAAACTATAAGAACATGTAAACTCCTGGATATGCCCAGTGTGTTACCACCTTTGCCCTACCTTTTTTAAAACCTCATTCCAGCTGAGAACAGTGGCTGAACCCTATAATCCTAGCACTCTGGGGGACTGAGCAGGTAGATCACCTAAGCTCAGGAGTTCAAGACCAGCCTGAGCAAGAACAAGACCCTGTATCTACTAAAAACAGAACAATTAGCCAGGCATTGTGGTGGGCACCTGTGGTCCCAGCTATTCAGGAGGCTAAGGCAAGAGGACTGCTTGAGCCTAGGAGTTTGAGTTTGCTGTGAGCTATCACAGCATAGCACTCTAGCCTGGGGCAATAGAGTGAGACTCTGTGTTAAAAAATAAAATAAAAGTCTCATTCCAAGTGCAAGATCTACCTGTCCAATGACTCATACAGGTTGCAAATACATGGGACATCTTAAGCCACACAAATAACTAGGATGTCAAGCAATATGAAAAGGAATAGGTTTCAGATGACTATAAATTTCTATTAATCTTAAAAAGCCTCAATTTAAAAATAAAACCTACAATCATTACCAACTTTTAGAAATCATGCCAAGTCATATCCTCCCTGCACATCCCCACATTTGGCCTTATAAAAACAAACTCAGTGACTTCTCTGCCATTTTCCCTTCCATTTCCATCAGAACTTGACTTCACTTGATAATGACTAAAGTTGAAGACTTCAGAGATAAGGCCAGGTGCGGTGGCGCACACCTGTAATCCCAGTACTTGGGAGGCTGAGACAGGTAGATTGCCTGAGTTCACAGGTTCAAGACCAGCCTGAGCCAGAGTGAGACACTATCTCTAAAAAATAGCCAAGCATTGTGGTGGGCAACTATAGTCCCAGCTATTTGGGAGGCTGAGGAAAGAAGATCACTTAAATTCAAGAGGTTGAGGTTGCTGTGAGCTAAGACTCAAAGCACTCTACAGTGAACAAGTAAGACTCTGTCTCAAGGAAAAAAAAAGACTTCAAAGATAAAGGAAAAAAAGACTTCAAGGAAAGGAAGACTTTCAAAGGAAATAAAGACTTCAAAGATAAAAGAAAAGAAGACTTCAAAGATAAAGACTTTGATAAAGTCTTAAAGACAAAGATAAAGACTAAAGATAAAGGAAGTAGCCTCAGTCTACTGAGTTGTAATAGTTAACAATCAGAGAGCACTGATCTAACTCACTGGCAAAGAAGCCCTGAGACATAGAAATCGATTATCAATCAATCACTCTGCCATTTCCTGCTTCTCTCCTTCCTTGATACAATTTTTGATGAAGCAATGTATGTATGTACACAATGTTTTTAAGTTAGGACAGACTACAATGGATTGGTTAAAAAAAATCATGACAGGGCAGCACCTATGGCTCAGTGGGTAGGGCGCCGGCCCCATATACTGAGGGTGATGGGTTCAACCCTGGCCCTGGCCAAACTGTAACAAAAAATAGCCAGGTATTGTGGCAGGTGCCTGTGGTCCCAGCTACTCAGGAGGCGAGGCAGGAAAATCACCTACGCCCAGGAGTTGGAGGTCGCTGTGAGCTGTGACGCCACAACACTCTACCATGGGCGACAAAGTGAGACTCTGTCTCTAAAAAAAAATAAAAAAATATTTAGTAGCATATGCCTATAGTCAAGACTGAAGTAGAAGGATCACATGAGCCCTGGAGTTCAAGACTGCAGTGAGCTCTGACTGTGCCACTGTACTTCAGCCAGGGTGACAGAATTTAAAATAACTAACTAACTAAATCAGTAAATAAATAAATAAATCTTTACTATTACTTTTTAACATGGAAAATAAACTTACCCAATATCCGCTCTAGTTCCTCACATCTCTTCACCTCACCAACAAATTTTCTTTGGAAAGAACTTATGTTCTGGTTGAGCTGAGAAAAGGATGAAAAAATTGCTGTAAATTTGGCAAAGTTTTGGGGAAAGTACACTGTCTTATACTACTGAATGGAAGTATAAACTGACATAACTTTTTTGGTGAACAATCTGGCAACTGGTACCAAAATGCCTGAAAATTGTCCTTTTCCCAGCAATACCCCATGAAGAAATTTAACCTAAGGAAAAAAGTACAGATACAAATTTTATGAATAAGAACATGAACCTCAGAGAAAGAGAAAAATGATAACCCCCAAATTCAACATCAGAAAACTGGTTAAAGAAATTATACTCTAAAAAAAAAATAAATTATACTCTAGAGCCTTTTGATGGAATATACCCAGCAATAAAAAGGAATTAATGACACACGCAACAACACGGGTGACTCTCATAAAAATTATACTAAGTGGAAGACGCCAATCCAAGAGGCCACATACTGAGATTATTTATATGGAATGCCAAGAAAAGGCAAATCTAGAGGCAGAAATTAGATCAATGGTTGTGTGGGACTATAGGCATGAATGCAGGAAGTTACCTATAAATGAGCACAAGGAATCTTCCTGGGGGGACAGAATGTTCTAAAACTGGTTAGTGGTGATGGTTGCATGACTTAATAAACTTTCTAAAAAAATCATTAAATTGTATACTTGAGCTGGGTGCTGTGACTCACACCTGTAATCAATCCCAAAAATTCTGGAATCTGAGGCAGGAGGATCACTTGAGCCCAAGAGTTCAAGAGCAGCCTTGGGAACGTATCTAGACCTCATTGCAAATACATTACAAAAAATTAGCCAGGCATTGTCACATGTGCTGTAGTCCCAGCTCCTTAGGAGGCTGAAGCGGGAGGATTGCTTGAACCCAGAACTTTAAGGCTACATTGAGCTATGATCACACCACTGCATTCCAGCCTGGGGAACAGTGTTAAGACCTCAACTCTAAAAATAAAATAGAATAAATTATACACTGAAAATGGGTGAATTACATGATACGCCTCAATAAAGGTATATAAAAACTATGGTTCAGTCACACAACTGACACGGCACTTTTTTTTTTTTTTTGAGATAGGATCTTGCTCTGTTGCCCTGGCTAGAGTGCAGAGGCATCCTCATAGCTCACTGCAACCTCAAACTCATGGACTCAAGCAATCCTCCTGCTTCAGCCCCCTACCAGGGACTACAGGCACCCACAGTGCCTGGTTGATTTTTATGTTTTTTTTGTAGAGAAGGGGTCTTGCTCCTGCTCAGGCTAGTAGTCTCAAACAAACTTCAAGTGATCCTCCCACCTCAGCCTCCTAGAATGCTACATTTATAAGCATAAGCCACCACACCTGGCCCTACTCTGCCCTTACTAAAAATGATGCTTTAAATGACCAGGCATTTGGCTCAGTGCCCATAGCTCAGCGGTTAGGGCACCAGCCACATACACCTGGAGCTGGTGGGTTTGAACCCAGGCCTGCTAAACAACGACAACTACAACAAAAAAATAGCCAGGCGTTGTGGCAGGCGCCTATTGTCCCAGCTACTTGGGAGGCTGAGGCAAGAGAATCACTTAAGCCCAAGAATTGGAGGTTGCTATAAGCTGTGACGCCACAGCACTCTACTGAGGGCAACATAGTAAGACTCTGTCTCAAAAAATAATAATAAATAAAATAAATGACCAGGCATTTGATTATATGAATAAATGTATTATTAAAATTTCCAGGTATGATAATGCTATCATGGTTTTGATTTTTGAGTTCTTATCTTTCAGAGATAAGATACTTACTGAAATATGAGTTCATATAGTTTGAACTATATGAAATATAGTTCATATAGTTTGATTCAAAATGATCTAGTATAGTAGGGGAAATGGGGGTAGGGGAAAAAAACAGTGAGTCATGAGTTTATATTATGAGTACATGGGATCCCACTATACTCTTCCCTCTACTTTTTATAATACAAAGCTTAGAGCAAATTTTAATAATTATAGGCTGGGTGCCATGGCTCACACCTATAATTCTAGCACTCAGAGGCTGAGGCAGGACTGCTTGAGCTCAGGAGTTTGAGAGCAGCCTGTGAGCAAGAGCGAAACCCCATCTCTACTAAAAATAGAAAAACTAGCCAGGCATGTGACAGGCTCCTATAATCCCAGGTGCTTGGGAGGCCGAAGCAAGAGGATTACTTGAGCCTGAGAGTTTGAGGTTGCTGTGAGCTACGATGCCACAGCGCTCTACCCATGGCAATAGAGTACGATTCTGTCTCCTCCCCAAAAAAGGGAATGTTTAATAAAATTAGGAAATTAGTCATAATTTGTGTGTGAAAAGTAGATTAAGATATTTTCACTGTCATCCCAAGTATATAAAACACACATATATGCACATTTCAAAATATTATTTCAAAAATGTCCGCCCAGTATTAACCAAAAAGTTAAAATGTTTATTTCTAGGTGTAGAATTTCCCACAATGCACATATATTACTTTTATAATTTAAAAAGTTTACACTAACCATTCATGTTGAAAGCCCTTTCAGATAAGAAATTTATCTTTGTTCCATCCAGCATTTGTTCTGCGCACTCTCAAAAAACATGAAACTGCTCAACCTGAGAAGTGCCTACCCCAACAGCTCAGTTCCAGTTCAGTTTTTGAATTTTTTTAAAAAGAATTAAATTTCAAATTTCACTTCTGTCACCTTCTCACTCATTTCTGGAGGTCTTATTACTCTAGAGTAACCAGTTCCAAGTCCCTAATGATTCAGACACAATCTATGTCCATACAAGAACTTGGAAAGGAAGCTCTGCATCAAAAGCTGTCTACCCAGCGAGGGCACTACTTCTTGGTTTCAATTTTGTTTCCTTCAGTATCAAACACTACTTAACTCTAACTGTACAACAATGCTTCTATAAATGGCAGAATTTTTATAAAGAGGTAAATTTCTGTGGCAATGATACTAATATGATCGGCTCTGATATACACCACCATCACTGGCTCACATACATTAACTATTATTTTTTCCTGTTGCACGTTTCTGTTTATAAAATTTACATTTTGTTTTTCCTTTAGGGCAGCAAAGGCAACCTAATCCAGGGCTAATGGCATAGAGTACATTTTAATGAAGACTGATTTTAAGACCCATTTCGTCTAGAAACACTGACAGAGGAAACTTTGTCCTGACATTCTCCCCCTGATCCTCCCTCTCTGTTACAAGAGGCAAGAGGACCTTCCCTTCCCTGAATGGCCTTTCTTTCCCAGGCCTCTCACTGGCTGTCACCACAGAAATCCTTGCCCTGCCCCTTTTCCCTTACAAGAGTGGCTAAAAGAAAAACACAAAGGAGCCAGAAAAGACCCATGTCGGCAAAGTCAGTAACTCACTCCAGAAAACAGCAGAAGCATCACATGTGACAATGCTTTCTGCACTAGCACCCAAGATGCTGACAGTCAGCCTTAGTTTTATTTTCCTTCTGGAAAAAGATGAGTGGCATTTTTTTCTTTTCTGACTTTCAGTTAAAAAGGATCCCAAGTATACTCTACAACCCAGTGTAAAGGTACTCAATGAAACTCGAATCTCTGTGGTGATCAGAGCACTGGCTCAAATCTGAGACTGAAGTGTGATACCCGTTTTGGCTTGAGTACTAACAGGCTGGAACAAACATACCTGTTACAAAGAAAGGCACCTGTTTAACTTGAGACTGCTGCCTAAGTCTTTCGGGTGCAGCCCCTGCCAGGTGAGTGGGTCCCATGTACTGAGACCCAAGTGGCTCTAGGAACCAGGAGGGCACTGCACCTCACCTCACCTCACCCTCAGCTGTCACTCAGGAGTTTCTCCGTGACTTTCCAGTTACCTCATTGGGCCAATCCAAACATCACTGCTGTCACATCTGGGATAGGGCCTTTCAAAATCAAGGTCCCTTCAAAACGGTGAAAGCAAACAGCCAAGAAATTAAAGTGGAAGCTAGGAAATAAAATGTTTGCCTGAGTGAATTTCCATTCAGTCAGTAATATTAGGTCCTGCTTACCAGTCTCCCATCCACACCCTTTTCTTTTCCTTCAGAGCACTTATCAGTTTATAATCAAGGAGTATTTAACCTGTCTGTCTCCTCCCAGACCATGAGCTCTAGGAGCACAAGGACTTTTCCTTGCTCACCACTGAGTCCCCACGCACCAAAAACATGCCTGAATATAGCAGGCACTCAATAAAAGCTTGTTCGTTCATTCAACAGATGCCTATTAATGCCAACAAATGCCAGGCACTGTGCGAAGTCTAGGAGAATCAGGAGTGGACAAGTCAGGCAAGGTTCTTGTTCTCAGAGGTTGACAGTTCATGGTGGAGACAAATAATAAACAAGTAAATGGATATAAGCAAACTGTGTTTATTATTACACATTGGGGAGACAGCTCCCATTCAACAAATAACGACTACACTTCTAGTCCTTACACAATGCCACGTCCATCATTACACATCAATGAAGTAAAAACACAAAAATTCCTCTCCTCAAGGAGCTTACACCAGCTCATTTCCCAGTCCAGGCTCTGTCCATGCTCTTTCTGTTCCCTGTCAGGACCCTCTTTCCCCGGATCCTTCCCAAGGCTAGCACCTCCAATCGAGTCTCAGCTGAAACGTCACCTCCTAAGAGGGGCTTTCTTTGAACACCTATTCAAAACCACCTCCCACCCAAATCACCACCATACCACCCCGTTTTATTTTCTTTATATTTTCTTCATAGCAAACATTTTCTAGGTTAGGTATTTATCGGCTTAACGTGTCCTCTTCCCCACCCCTGTAAGTTCCAAAAGGACTCCAAAGAGACCTTTATCAGAATTGTCCTCCCCAATCATCTGATGAACACTGCCCCAAGTTGATGGAGATTACATGGAGGCGATCCTAACTGACCCAGGCAGAGCAGCCCCAGATCAGACTCTGGCGACTCTGGCGACCCTGGGGGTCAAACCCCCGCTGGGCAGAAGCTCTGGCGGGTAAAGCGGGGGCCTCAGCTTCCCCGCCTGGGAAATGGGGGCAGGGGCGCGCCCCTCCCCAGGCGCTCGCGGCAGGAAGGCCGGAGCGAGAGGCAGGACGTGAGAGCGCCTGGCTGGCGGGCAGGTGCGGCCCGCGTCTCCCGGGAGACACTCACGTCTCGGAACTGGACCAGGCCCTTCTCGCCCAGGGCGCTGAGGCACTCGTAGGCGGTGCCGGACTGCAGGAAGAGCTGCGCCAGGCACATGGTCTCGCTCCGGAACAGGGACCCCATGGCGGGCTGGCCCGCGCCCCGGAGGGGGTCGACGGGAGCGACAGCTCCGAGCCGCGCGGGCCCGCAGTCAGCCGGGGCGGCCCGGGCCTCGGGCTCTTCCTGCGGCCTGGACGCGGCCCCGCACCATCGGGTTCCGAGCTGCAGCGGCCGAGCCGGGTGCTGCCCCCGCGGGCGCCACTCCAGCAGCCGCAGCCAGCGACACCCCACCCCCGAGCTGCGGCCGGTTCCGGTTCCGCCCCCGCCCTCAGCACCTCCCCCTCCGGCCGACCAATGGGCGCCCGAAGTTTCGGCCGCAAGTCTCGGCGGCCGGGCCAACCGGCTCACACCCGGAGGCCACCCAGGGCTCAGATGGAGCCCGACCCGAGGCTTTGAAGATGAGGCCTTCCGGAGTTCACCTACCGTTTCAGGTGCACAGCTCCGTGACTTTCAGTGAAGTTACAGCGTGTACAATCCCCTCGACCCCAGAAAGATTCCTCCTGCACCGATGCGGTCTCCCCTTCATTTTTTATTTTTTCCTTTTTGAGACAGTCTGACTTTATCGCCTTCGGTAGGGTGCCATGGCGTCACAGCTCACAGCAACCTCCAACTCCTGGGCTTAGGCGATTCTCTTGCCTCAGCCTCCCGAGTAGCTGGGACTACAGGCGCCCACCACAACACCCGTCTATTTTTTTGTTGCAGTTTGGCCAAGTCTGGGTTTGAACCTGCCACCCTCGGTATATAGGGCTGGCGCCCTACGCACAGAGCCACAGGCACCACCTGGGTCTCCCCTTCTTTTTTTTTTTTTTTTTATTGAATGGTAACTATGTACATTAATACACGTCTGGGGTACAGTGTGGGGTTTTCACATGTGGGTCTCTCCTTCTTACCAGCCACTTCCACACATGTCCTGATCACAGCGTGCCCAGCATCTGGTGTGCACCTGGCCCTGCCTCGCCAGACCTCCCGTTTTATTTCCTTCGCAGCACCTACCACCATCTGAAATCCTGCCTGCTGGTTAGTACTGGTCTTCCCCAGAGCAAAGACTCAGTCCCAGGCACTATGGAATCTCCAGGACCTTGCACATAGCAAGGCACTCAATACTAGTTCTTGAATGCATACATGAATGTTACATAAATTTAGAAAGTTAAAACTATATGATATGCACACCAGATCCTGTTTTCCTGCCAAAGTGAGTTTTTTCCTCTCTGAGATACCAAAGGCATCCTAACAAAGACCATTAAATCAGGCTGAATTACTTGTCATTTGGGAACTTTAAAATAGTTTTCCATAAATACAGTATCTTACATCCAAAGCTAGTTACACTAGCCATTGAAAGACTTTGTGAATCACTGCAATTAAACAGTGGGTATTTCCTTTTCTTACACAAAAGGTAACTTTCAGCTTCTTCTGTAGGGTATAATCACTTCCACCCTCAGAGATACAAATCAAAGAAACAGAAAAGGGAGGATGCCAATGTTAACTCCAATGTAACACCAACAGTGATACCTGAGAGGGGAAAAAAATTGTTATTATGTGTTTAATATTAATTAGGAAAAATATAACAAACCTACAGTTTCACAAATATTATTAGTGACGTTGGTTCTTTTATTTAAAGAAAACTTTAAACAACGGTATAGGTGATACTAACATACAGTAAGAATTGTGAAGGTCGGCTTGGTGCCTGTAGCTCAGTGGCCTACACCAGGCCTGGCAGGTTTGAACCCAGTCCAGGTGGGTTAAAATAACAATGACAACAGCAACAACAACAATAACAAGAGAATAGCAGGGCGTTGTGGCAGGCGCCTATAGTCCTTAGCTACTTGGGAGGCTAAGGCAAGAGAATCACTTAAGCCCAAGAGTTGGAGGATGTTGTGAGCTATAATGGTACGACACTCTACTGAGGCAACATACTAAGACTCTGTCTCAAAAACAAAAAACAAACAAACAAACAAAAAACCTTTCATTTATTAAAATTTTACAGAGAGGCACATAGGGCTCCAACAAACCCCAGAAGTATAGTCTTTAATAAGTCAGGTAGTAGTTAGGCAAACTCCAAGCTTTGCATATTCTGGTCCAGGGGTTGCTAAGGAATGCAGCCAACATGAGGAACAACACCAACAGCAAGCCCTTGGCAACTCGCTGAGAATAAGGTTCCCCTGAAAAACAATGAATAAAATTAAACAACATCAGCTGGGCACATCTATAATCCTAGCACTCTGGGAGGCCAAGGCAGGAGGATTGCTTGAGTTCAGGAGTTCGAGACTAGCCTCACCAGCCTGACAAGAATGAGGCCTCATCTCTACTAAACATAGAAAAATTAGCCGACATCCTGCCAGGCACCAGTAGTCCCACCTACTAGGGAGGCTGAGAGAGGAGGATCATTTGAATCTGGGAGTTTGAGGTTGCTGTGAGCTAGGCTAATGCCAAGGCATTCTAGCCTGGGTGACAGAGTGAGACTCTGTTTGAAAAAAAAAATTAAGCAATATTATTTCTTAGCTCTTTTTGTGACTACATAAGTGGAATAAAGTCAAAATATTAATAGTGACAATTTCTATGTGGCAATATTATCAGTAAATTTATTTTCTTTTTAGAACTTTCCTTCTGTGTTATGGGAAAAATGAGATACCAAAAGAAAAAAAAACTTTTCTATATGTTTTAAGTTTTCTGTCACATTTACATATAATTTTTTAATATTTTTAATTGATGTAACATTATTGATAACAGAAATCTGTCTTACCCTACCTTGATAATGCTGGGTAAATGGATATAGAAGTTGCGGCCAACACACCTCATTTCTGTTACAGTCATACTCTGTAAAATTGATCTGAAATCTGTAAAACATTTTAGAAGGTTATGAAAACTACAAATGAAAAGCGTCAAAACTTGATTAAGGCTTGGCACCTGTAGCACAGTGGCTACATACACCGAGGCTGATGGGTTCGAACCTGGCCCAGGCCAACTAAACAACAAAGACAACTGCAATAAGAAAACAGCAGGGCATTGTGGCAGGCACCTATAGTCCCAGCTATTTGGGAGGCTGACGCAAGAGAATCACTTAAGCCCAAGAGTTTGAGGTTGCTGTGAGCTGTGATACTGAGGGTGACATAGTGAGACTCTTATCTCCAAAAGAAAAAGAAACTTGATTGAAAGAATAAACTTTCAGCCAGGCATGGTGGCTCACACCTATAATCCTAGTGCTTGGGGAGGCCAAAACCGGTGGAATGCTTGAGCCCACAAGTTTGAGACCAGCCAGAGCAAAAGCAAGACCCCTATCTCTACTAAAAATAGAAAAACTGAGACAAGATCATGGCTTGAGCCCAGGAGTTGGAGGTTTCTGTGAGCTATGATGCCACAGCACTCTACCCAGGGCAACAGCTGAGACTCTCTCTCTCTCAAAAAAATTATGGCAGCACCCATAGCTCAGTGGGTAGGGTGCCAGCCACATACACCCAGGCTGGCAGGTTTGAACTCGGCCTAGGCCAACTAAACAACATGACAGCTACAACAAAAAAACAGCCAGATGTGGCAGGCACCTATAGTCCCAGCTATTTGGGAAACTGAGGCAAAAGAATCACTTCAGCCCAAGAGTTTGAGGTTGCTGTGAGCTGTGATGCCACAGCACTCTACCAAGGGCAAGATAGTGAGACTCTGTCTCAAAAAAAAAAATTAAAAATAAAATAATAAACTTCCTATTTTTTAATATATATTTTTCTGTTTCCTAATAATGTCAATTGGGTCAGCAGCTGGATTACCTTGTCAGGGGGCGAGGTAACTGTGCAGGCACTTTAATAAACTGGACCGATGCACTGATGGGGAAAAGGTCAGTCTTATCCTCACAAGTAAGCCCACACTGATACTGCCAGTTCACTGAGGAGATCCTAGAGGAAAAGATTATGCAGGCAACATAGCCACCATTCATCCTAGACTACTAAGAACATCCAGGATATGAACTGAGGTTCTCTTTAAAAGGTTCAAATTCTACATGTGCTTTTTTATTCTTTGTATTATGTCAAATTTCACATACAGATGCAAGGAGAGAGAAGAGTATTGTATAATAAACTCTCCTGGACCTACCACCCAGCTACAATTGCCAGTATGATGCCAATCAGGTGCCATTAAACATAACTTGCTTCATCACTTGTTTGTCTCAAACAATATAATAACAACAACTAACCATTTACTGAGGGCTTTCCAGTTTGAGGCACAGAGCTAGGCTACACTCTAGCTCATGTAATCCTCCAAATAGTACTACCAAGGTGAGTTTGGTGGTTAATATTGGTTATTTCTGCCTACCCAACATCCCTTCTCTTGTCTTCTGGTAAAGGCATCCCAGTTCTCCACTGGAGAACCATCACTCCTGGCTCTGAGTTCAGTGGACCGGAAAGGACTAGCCTGAATCTGTCACTTAAGCCTAGCCAGTGAGGGCTGTCTATTGCCCCAGCCATAGTGATTGCTTCAGAAAGGAGCATGTGACCCAAACTGAACCAATAAAAGTCTGCCCAGACCCTTTATGAGAAAGATGAGGATAGAGATGTGCTCTCTCCACTGGATTTGCTAAAGTGATACAAGCCTAGAATTGCTGGTGTTCCCCTTTGCCATCTCATCAGGAGAACCTCCCTGAAAATTAACCCAACCCAACTCCAGAGGGAGGAGGAGCTACGAGATGACAAGAAAAAGATCCCTGACTACATCAGATCCATGAACCATAAATTAGCTGTAAGTGAATTTTTCTGAACTTGAACCAATAAATATCCCCTTTTGCTTAAGTCACTGTGAACTAGGACTCTGGCACTTAAAACTTATAGAGGCATGGTACATAAAGGTATTATCACCATTTTACAGATGAGGAAACTACAGCTCAGAAGAGGTTAAGTAATTGCCCAATGTCACCTTCTCATTAGTGGGAGAGGCCTGATTGAACTTGCCTACCTGCTGCCAATGTCTTTAATCCCTGCACAATATTATTTGACCAGTGTGCCAATTACATTCATGGATTTCAAAATATGCTCAGCGATAAGCAGCCTTTTATACTCCCTAAAATACCTTACAGAATCTTTTATATAAAACTTCATAAGTACTTGTGAGACTAACTTTCCATTATAAACATAGTTTATACATATTTCATATATACATATGATAATGCTAACAATTCCAACTTGTAAATAAAAAACCAGATTCAAAATTAGCATCTCCGTATTCTTTGGTAAACCTTCAACTTTATAGACATTTTGTAAGCTACACTTTCCTAAGATGTGATCATACCTTGTCTCTAAGCCAAGTATCTCCTGCTGGGTAATCCCCTCCACCACACCAGCATCTGAGATGAGGATTCGGATGTGCAGCTGAGCAGGAACATCCAGGCAGATTCCATTAACATCACTACCAGCTGGGTCTGTCCCTGTATCAGGAGCCTCTACATCTATAGAAATGTTAAAGTATGCAGTTTTGAAAGAAAGTTTTAATGACAGTTTTCCTACAATGTCATCATACCCCTCAAATGGGAAATGATATTATTAATAGAAAGCACATTAATGCGACTTTAATCTCTCATAGGCTCTAGTTACTCATTATTCCATAACTGTAACCCTCTGGTATATTGGCTGGCAGTAATTAACCAAAGTTGTGCTTAAAATGTTTCCTTTTATGTTAAATCAGTCACTAGAACTTTAAAAGCTCTGACCCATGTAATAAAACCATAAATTATGATACAGTTTCTAAACTCCCCACTGAAATCCACCAGCTTTTTGACAGAAACATAAATCATCACAGTGAAATGCCAGAAGTTATCTCTTGAGGTAAAAAACATTTAAAAACCATACTAACAACTTCAATTAGTATGGATTAGATTGCTAAAAATTAATTTCCCAATGTGTTGCCACAGCAATGATACAACTGAAAAGGAATAAAGTTGAATGAGAAATTAACTTTCATTCATCTTGAAAACTTGCACTTAGGGGAAAAACCAGCAAAGTCAATGACAAGAGGTAGGGAGTAGGTTCTATGATGACTCAAGAGGGGGTTTCTTTGCTCCTTCAGGGATTCTGAAGGTCGGTGACACTTTTTTCATGACATCTAATTTCCTTATACATGTGTCAACATCACTCCTCTTCTATTTATTAACCAGGCTGCTTTTTGGCTTAGACATGAAATAGAAGCCAACCTCCTCCACCTTGAAGGCAACAAAATGTCATCACTTTGGTAATTCTGTACCTTAACCAACCTGGACTCTCCGTCTGGAAATTCTCCATACTGTTTACTTGTCAAGTGATTTAATGACTTCTTCCCTCCATCCCTCAGGGGTCATTCCACAGGCCATCTCGCTGGCCTAGATGGCAGAGCCCTGGGCTTAATAAGCCTGACTTCTGGGTTCAGTTTACAAAACAGGACTGAACTCTAGTGGGTCTTGGGTATGAGCTGGATCAGCAAAAGGGCAGCCTGAGACACCCATGGCCTACAGGACCCCCTTCTCTGAGTCAGAAAGAAGTCTGAGGCATTCCAAGCCCATAGACCTAATCACATGATCCACGACCATCCAAGAGATTAAGGGGTCCTCATCACTGTGATCACAGTCACAAGGAGTAGCAACCCAGCAGGCATATATCTGGATGGTCACTGGTGTGAACTCCAGCTTGCTGAACCAAAATGACCTCAGAGCAGATGAAAAGGGGAGAGGGTAGGATCCAGGCCCAGGTGAGGGCACAGCAGCATCTCAGGGACAGGAGGGGACTGATGAAAACAGCAGAACAGGCTCACTGAGCTCTTTCTTTCTTTTTTTCTTTTTGAGACAGAGTCTTACCATGTCACCCTCAGTAGAGTGCTGTAGCATCATCATAGCTCACAGCAACCTCAAACTCTTGGGCTTAAGTGATTATCTTGCCTCAAACTCCCAAGTAGCTGGGACTACAGACACTCACCACAACACCCAGCTATTTTTTTTGTTGTAGTTGTCATTGTTTGGCAGACCAGGGCTGGGTTCAAACCTGCCAGCTCCAGTGTATGTGGCTGGTACCCTAGCCACTGAGCTACAGGCGCCAAGCCCTCACTAAGCTCTTTCTAGCCCGACATGGCAATTTAGTTAGTGCAACAGAAGAAGCTTTCTATTGAACATATTTCATTTACACGCTTAAGACTCCCCAAGAAATCTGAAAGATACCTGACAAGTCCCAGCTACCTTACTTGCTACCTGGGAAGAGAGAAAATAGGCTGGAACCCTGGGTTTTCATTCTAGCTCTGCCAAAACTCACATGACCGTAGCCTTCCCATAGATAACCCACTGAGCTGGATCTCAACAACTAGATGGACATCTGGACTAGGAGGTTGTGCAAGCTACGCCCAGTTCACTTTTACTCTATGTGCATGTGGTATATTTCCAACCTGCTGCCCAACTTTGTGCATAATCCACCTGTCAAACCAACACTTTGGCCAAAGACACTGGACTGTCAACTGACCTCTGTGATCCCTGCTATTGTTAGATATGTTATACCTTAATTTCTTTCTTTTTAACAGCTTTATTCAGACATAATTCACATACCACACAAACTACCCATTTAAAGTGTGCAATTTAGTAGTTTTGAATATACTCACAGAGTTGTACAACTACCTGTTTTTATTTTAGAACATTTTATCACCCCATGAAGAAACCCTATACCCACAGTAGTTGTTCCCAATTTTTTCCCAACACCTATAGCCCCTGGCACCCACAATCCACTTTCTGTCTCTTATGCATTTGCCCTCACTGGACACTGCACATAAAGAGAGTCATATAATATGTGGCCTTTTGTTCTTCCCTTCCCTTCCCTTCCTTTCCCTTTTCCTTTCTTCCTTCCTCCCTTTCTAACATGGAACACTTCACAAAGTTATGTGGCATCCTGCAGGAGCCATGCTAATCTTCCCCATACCAGGCCAATTT
>CAUYTI010159762.1:0-15052 GCA_963575145.1 Galago senegalensis
CACCCTCCCAACACTTTTACCTTAAAAAGATGGACTCCAGAATATAATAAAAGAAGGACAAAACATGGTATTCTTTGCATGCAGGGTAGGACCAGGACCAGGGAGTGGTTTCTAGTAGAACAGGGTGACCAGATTTTAACATTTGTTAAGAGGGACAACATGGCTGGAGGGCGGCGCGGGGCCGGGGACAGGGCAGGGGACAGGGCAAGGGACAGGGCAGGGCAGGGCCTGACAACAATGTAAACTTTGATAGCAGTTCTCAATAATCGCTTCTCAACAATTATTTGTTATTATTACAATTTAACATTATAGAATTAACAAAAATAATATAAAACTCATATTCTGGCAAAATAGCCACATGGCAGCTGAAAACTATATATTCCCTTTCTGTTCTCCCACCTGTTCATGCATTCTTTCCAAAAATTGAAACTTTTTAAAAACGCCACCAGATGTGGGACAAATTGTTAAAAAGTGGGACTGTCCCGCCAAAAGCGGGAAGTCTGGTCACCCTATAGTAGAAGCATGCTGGGAAGCATTAATGATGACCTCTACATAACCAACCATCACTGAAACTGAGTGAAGTGGAAAATTCTGTTCACATTTCTTCCAATAAACCTAACTAATAGAGAACTAGAACTTCGAACCGAAAAACTTTTAAGTAAATGCCTTGTGAAAAAAACCTTTTTTTCTTATGAAACACTAATGACTAAACATTAAATCTGTTTATTCATCACTGAAATCCTCAGTGAAATTACAGGGCTATTACAGCTCTAATGAAGACTATCATTGCTCTACAAAGAGTGAACTCATGGTTTGCAGCAAAGTATCTGCATAAGTTTTCCATTGCTGCTGTAGCAAATTCTCACAAATTTACTGGGTTAACCTACATGCACTTACCCTCTTACTGTTCAGGACACATTGAGGTATCTCCAGGATGGTTCCTATGGAAATCTTTGAGCAAGGAATCTGTTTCCTTGTCTTTCTAGGTGTTTCCAGGAACACCTCCTGTGTTCCTCATTATATTATCATGCAGCCCTTTCCTCTGTCTTCAAAGCCCTTTACATCATTTTTTGTGCTCTTCCTTAGGTTTTCATCCCCTCTGACTTTTACTCTTCCAGCATCTCCCCCCTCTTTTTTTATTAAATCATAACTGTGTACATTAATGCTATCATGGGGTACAATGTGCTGGTTTTACATGCAATTTGAAATACTTTCATTAAACTGGCCAACACAGACTTCGCAGCATTTTCTTAGTTATTCTGTTAAGATATTTATATTCTACACCTAGTAAATTTCACATGTACCCTTGTAAGATGCAAGTAGGTGTTGTCCTACCAATTACTCTTCCTCCCCCCTCCCCCCCCCCACTCCCCTCTCTTCCCTCTCCCCTTTCCCTTTCTTCTTGGGCTATAATTGGATTATAGCATTCATAAGAAAGTTATAAATTGGTTTCATAGTAAGACTGAGTACATTGGATACTTTTTCTTACATTCTTGAGATACTTTGCTAAGAAGAGTATGTTCCAGCTCCATCCATGTAAACATGAAAGAGGTAAAGTCTCCATCTTTCTTTAAGACTGCATAATATTCCATAGTGTACATATACCACAATTTATTGATCCATTCGTGGGTCAATGGGCACTTGGGCTTCTTCCATGACTTAGCAGTTATGAATTGGGCTGCAATAAACATTCTGATGCAAATATCTTTATTATAATGTGATTTTTGGGCTTGTGAATATTTATGTAGTAGAGGAATTGTAGGATTGAATGGCAGGTCTATTTTTAGTTCTCTAAGTGTTCTCCAAACATCTTTCCAAAATGAATGTATTAGTTTTCATTAGAAGTGTTCCCTTTTCTCCATATCCACACCAGCATTGCTGGTTTTGGGATTTTGTGATGTGGGCTAATCTTACTGAAGTTAGATGATATCTCAAAGTAGTTTTGATTTGTATTTCTCTGATGATTAAGGATGATGAGCATTTTTTCATGTGCCTGTAGGCCATGCACCTGTCTTCTTCAGAGAAGTTTCTCTTCAAGTCCAGCCTCCCATTTGAGAAGACGGTTGTGATCACACCACACTCACCCAAATAATCCAGGATAATCTCCTCATCTCATAATCTTTAATTTATTCTCACCTGCTAAGTCCCTTTGGCCATATAGAATAGAATCTATAGGCTCCTGGGAATAGGGCACACATTCATCTGAAAGGCCATATTCCACCTACCACAGTCTCTAGGTATCTGAAGCAAATGGTTATGCATATTTATTTAGTGGATCAATTCAAATTATCATAGAGATATTTATAAACACTGATAAGTATTTCAATAACCATTTATTGGTTAACATGATAAGTATTTTCAACAACCATTTATTGGTTATCAATTCAAATTAACATAGAGATATTTATAAACATTGATAAATATTCACATGAATGTATTCCGATGTCCAAAATACCATCTAATAAATTGTGGACATCTACACTTTTAGTACAGTTTAAAATAAATTCTTACTTTCTCTTTTTACTGTCATTTTTATCTCATTGAAATTATTTTAAATCAACCAGAAGCACAAATTAAAAATATATATTGTTTTCAAATATTCCCATGTATCTTTCCATCTTCTTTTTAAGTAAATATGCTCTCACACGCTTGGAATACTTTTTTCTTGCTCTGAAACATCAAAACTCTAAAATTCTCCTTAAATTAAAAATATACTCAAGCTATTGTAACCCAGTCAGTCTCCAGGATGGCAGAGAACGTGCTTCTCAGCCCATTCTCAGGCCCCTTCCTTCCCCTAGGGTTGCCAGGAACAGATTTCAGTACAAGAACCCAAACTGTAACCACTGTTACCCAAACTGTAACTATTGCTATCTGAACTATAAACATTGCTACCATAACCACTGCCACCCAAGATGTAACCATTGATACCTAAACTGTAAACCCAAACTGTAACTCTGCTGATGGTGCCCTGCCAACAACAACATTCCTTGTACACAAAAAAGGGTATAAAAGACAAAAAACCCTGCACTTTGGGGCTGTTTGTCTTAGGACAACAGCCCCCTGTGCAGGTGTGAATCAATCACAATTGTTTACATAAGAGTGGGTCCAAGTTTATTTTTCCAGGTCTCCTTAGTTATTTCAAAGGGAAATAAAATTAACAAGGAACAGGCAGATCTGGAGAACTACATTAAATAACAATTAGGGCCACACAAATATTTCTGACTACTAGGTGGTCCTCCTAATCGACAGAACTGCAATAAAACAGCTTTCCTAGGACCTCATTTTTTTTTTAAATCTGATTTTTAATGTAAAATATAGATCAGCTGGTGGCTTCTGACATAAGCTCCTTGCCATTGAATTTCAATATCACATAGACATACTTTGCTTTAAGCAGCCACATTTTTGAAGCGCAAGAATAGAATAATTTATGTTTCCTCAGTTTATTTTTTAATCATAAATGTCTGTTTAGAAGTATCATGAAGTTTGCACAAACCAAATGTTAGTTAAACAGACTTCTGTATTGGAACACAGTAATAAGCATTTATACAGAAAAATTAACATTTTACAGGATAATATTCCAGAACAAGAATGACAACAGAAAGAGTTTTATAACAGGTCCTGAATGTTGTATGAACAGTCTTGCAGTTGGAATATACAGTCATCTGTATCTTATGGTACTAGATAAATTGGTGGTAGAAGACATTACCATCCAAAACATTTGACCAGCTCCATCAGGAAAATCATGTTTCAAACCTGTTGGCTTCTGGAGAAATGCCAGGACAAATATATAAGGGAAATGTGATCATCTACACAGCAGGCACTTACATGTTCATGGGTCTTAATAGAGACAAGCGTTTAACTATGGGCTATCCGCTGAATACAGGGTCTGTCTGGAAAGTATTCAGCAACATTGTTCTTCAGTTAATGTCTCTATTTTTACTATTACCTGGCCAAATCCTTTCTGGGAAGACCTCTTACATAGCTATGACTGCCCATTATAAGCAAAGCATTTTCAGATCTACTACGTCAAAAGACATAAGCAACTATAAATGGTCACAAACACTGAAAAATGGATATGACTCATGTGGGGTCAGGCTCAAAAAGGTCAAGAGGGGACCAGTACTCTCCACAAGCTAATAGCTCAGACTTTCACATCACCTATCAGTTTTTTTTTTTTTTGAGGCAGAGTCTCACTTTGTCACCTTCAGTAGAGTGCTGTGGTGACATAGCTCACAGCAACCTCAGACTCCTGGGCTCAAGTCATTCTCTTGCCTCAGACTCCAGGGCTCAAGTGATTCTCTTGCCTCAGCCTCCCGGGTAGCTGGGACTACAGGTATCCACAATAACCCAGCTACTTTTAGAGATGAGGTCTAGCTGTGGCTCAGGCTGGTCTCGAACCCATGAGTTCAGGCAATCCACTTGTCTCAGCCTCCAAAAGTGCTGGGATTACAGGCGTGAGCCACCACTCCTGGCCCCCAGTTTTGGTTATTATATAGTATAGCTATGTCCCTACTGGGGACAGGAACCAAGGTTCTTACCCCTAATCTCTCCTTATTACCAATTTGTAATTTGGGCAATTTATTCTTTCAGTTACTTTTTAGGTTTCTTGCACTCAAGAAGTCCTGTTTGCAGAGGGAAGAATGCTTTCAACCTGTAACAGTAAGAGTACTATTAAATTTCCAGCTCTGAATGACACTTGTCATGTTAGATGGCTGGAGCCACTACATCAGCAGGTAAAGGTACAAAACTGTCAGCAGTAAATGACCCTGAGTTTTGTGAGACACTTGGGATGGTTCTACTTATTAGATATACACCAGGGATACCCAGGGGAAATCTCTTGTACTCACTTGCCCAGCACAAGTTCTGCAAGCATGAATTGAAAAAAACATGACAACTTGGTCTAAGACCTCGCAGAGGTAAAGTTCTGGATTACTCTAGAGAACTACCTGGTCTAACAGAGGAGTGGGTCAAGGACAGGGGAACTATGGTGGGGAAAGTAGATGAAAAGTATTAACCACACTGTAGGTGGAATTGGACAATGAAAAAGAACATTAATCTGTAACGTTAACTGACGGATATTGCCATGGTTTGGATGTTTGTGTCCTCCAAGTCTCAATTTGAAATTTTATCCCCAGTGTTGGAGGTGGTGCTTAATGGGATTGTTTGCCTCATGGCTATGAACAGAGTAATTCTCTCCTTTGGGGGGAAGGATTTCTCACTTTATCAGATCCCACAAGATATGATTGTTTTAGAAAAGCCTGTCATCTCCCCCCACCCTTTGCTTCCTTGCTCGCCCACACACTTAGACCCCCTTCACCTTCATCATGAGCAGACGCAGCCTCAGGTACTCACCAGACGCAGATGCCCAGTGTGGAACTTTTCAGCCATCAGAATTATGAGCTGAATAACTCCCTATTTTTAAAAATAAATTACTTAGACTCATATATTCCTTTATGGCAACACAAAATGAATTAAAACAGATACCTAATCTTAATCTACCAGCTTTTGGAAAGAAATGAATGTGCAGTTATATAATTAAGTAGAACAGTAATGGATATATTTCAAAGTGAGGAAATACTGTGAGGTCTTTATAGATGGGGAAATAAGATTTAGATGAGAAATTTGAATAGGTGAATGATGATTGACCCCCCGAATTAAAACACATATTGTGTTTTAATACTAAAATTTCAAGTATTTGCTAAAACTGCTATATAGTTATTAAATATCTTAAGAAAAGACAACTAATGAATGAGATTGAAACAGATAATTCAATGCAATCTTATAATCTTGGACAGGATACCCTAGGACACCATGTAGATACTTCTTGTTCTAGTTTGCTGTGATGTTAAGACAAGAGAGGAAAGGAGGCTTGGCGCCTGTGGCTCAAGCGGCTAAGGCACCAGCCATATACACCTAAGGTATCAGGTTCAAATCCCCAGCCCGGGCCCGCCAAACAAGAATGATGGCTGCAACCAAAAAAAAAAAAAAAAATGGCCAGGCGTTGTGGCGGGCGCTTGTAGTCCCAGCTACTTGGGAGGCTGAGGCAGGAGACTCGCTTGAGCCCAGGAGTTGAAGGTTGCTGTGAGCGTGATGCCATGGCACTCTACCCAGGGGGATAGCTTGAGGCTCCATCTCAAAAAAAAAAAAAAGAAAGGAAAGGAAGGAAGAAATGAACCCCCTTTCCATCCTCTGAATGTACAGTACACTAACTAGGCATCTGTTAGTTGTGTCTCCATTTGAGTTTAGATATATTATCTATATGGCTCCTATTAAGATTCTTTGCTTTGGATAGTGCCTGTGGCTCAAGGAGTAAGGTACCAGCCTCATATACCTGGCGTGGTGGGTTTGAGCCCAGCTCCAGCCAAAACTGCAAAAAAAAAAAAAAAAAACCTCTTTGCTTTTCCTCATTTTGCTTTAATTTTCATAATCTAAAACTGTGTCTCTGTGTGCGGTTACTCAGCATGGTAATTCGTTAGGTTAGTAACTGAGGTAAAAACTATAGGTTAATATGTTGAAATCATTTCTGGAATTTATTTCACCGTCCTGGTTCACTGCTTTACTAATTATAGTTCAATAATTTGCAGTTTTAAATACAATGAAAATATGTTTTGTGGAAATTATCATTTAATAGAAAAATACTGAGACTTATTCCTTTAGTAAAGGTTTGATTATTTAAAGCCATGATAACTAAAACAAATTTATTACATTTTTATTCCTATAATGAGACGCGAACACTTGAACATGTTCTTTTTAGATGAACATCATTTAATATGGGTGTACAATTTAAATGCCACTTGTTCGTGTAATGAGTTTGTCTTTTGTTTAAATTTACAAAGGAGGTTTCTAAAGAGAGTATAATGGGAAGAATGGCAATCATTTCAATCAAAAAGTATTTTGGATTCAATTATCTAATGTTTTCAGAATAAATGTAAAGATACTCGATTCTCTAATTTCATGTGAAGCAATGGAAAATGCTCTCAGAAGATGCAGATAGCAAGGAAGTGGGGTACGGTATGGTGCTTGTTCTGAAGCGTCTCACATCTCCTCTGTCCTTTATCCAGAGTGGCGCCCCCTGCTGTCCCTTTGGCTGCAGGCTTCCTGTGGGATTTTGCCAATGAATACTTTACAGCATGATGTATTTATGTATGTATGTATGTGTGTGTGTTCCTAACTTACCTCTGTTGTAGTCAGACAATAAATTCTGGATTAGTTCAGTTCTTTGAAATTGGTTGAGACTTAACTTATTTTCCTTATTAAGGTAAATGTTCCATCGGTGAAAACAATGTTTATTTTTACACTGTTAAATCATCATGGGGCAGGGGAAAAAAATGATAAAACCAAGTTTTGGATGAGGCTAGAAAGCGGGGTGATCTGTGGTTCAGGTTCAGTACTAATAGTGGTATATCTCCTGAGGAAAGGGACAGATACCCCACAGGAAGGCAGGCAGTTCCCTTTGAGGATCCTGAATGGGACCCTGAGAAACAAAGTAACGGGTGGTGTAAACAGTATCTAATATGTATCCTGGAAGGTTCACACCAATCCAAGAAAAAGCCTATGAATTATTCTAAGTTACCTACTATTTACCAGGAGCAAAATGAGAATCTCTCAGCTTCTCTTGACCAGCTTAGGGAGACGATGAGAAAACACATTCAGTTGATACCTGACTCCTTAGACGGCCAAATTATTTTAAAAGATAAATTTGTCATTCAAGTGGCCTCAGACATTCAAAGAAAATTCCAAAAATTGGCTGTAGTTCTGAATCATAACCTGGAGACTCTTCTTAAAACGACCACAGTGGTCTTTTATAACCGAGATCAGGAGAAAGAGGAGGAAAAAGAGGGGAAGGATAGAAAAAGAATGACAGCTCTAGTAATGGCACCATTCAGGGGCAGAGGAAAGACAGAGGAGGTAAGAGCAAGTGCTTCCAATGTGGTCAGACTGGCCACTTCAGGAGAGATTGCATCACCACCAGCTGGGCGAGCCACCTGACCACCGTCCTCAAAGGGGAAGGCCTCCTGGGACAGGGATCCCATCAGTGCCCAAACTGGACTGAGGGTGCCTGGGGCAGATTTTCATGACTCCAGCTTCCATCTGTATACAAAACCATGTTTGGATTGGGTCTTGCTGTGTGGCACTTACACATTTAGCCTTTTATAAGTTTTATAAGCTTTTTCAAAATTCCCAGTAACAAAGGAAAATAGTGCTTCTATCATGAGGTTTTAAATGCTAGGTTTTCCAACCTCCCTTTCTTCCTCCAAAGTCAACCAGGCAACGATAGTAAAACTCAGAACAAATCAGGAGACACTGAAACTTTTGCATTACAATTAACTAAAGTCTTAGAGAAATCTGAACTTATTTTCAACTTTCCCATTTATACAAATAAACCAGAAAAAATAAAATACCCAGGGTCGTTTTCATTGCCTTTCATTTTTAAGAGGCTGAACTGTAGCCTACGGGTTAGGGCCATTCTCACCTTGGGGAGTTGCACTGGGCTTCCCCTTCACAGGTTCCTGGCTGCCCAGAGGAGCCGTGTAGGGGAGGAATTTTGTTCTTTGTTTGGAGATGACTTCTAGGCCTCTGTTAACATGGTTCAGCTTTTTTTCCTCAAACACACAAAAAAGCCAACTGAATTTAATTTTGCAATGAAAGGCCATAAAAAGGACTTTACAGCACACCTATAACATCTGAAGCACACTTAAAATATCTGAAAAATACCAGAATAAGCAGGTACAAAAATAATTAAATACATAAAGCAGTTCTTTACCAACATTCAAACAAAGCATGAACTACAAGGAGAGAGAGAAGAGCAGCAGAGGTCTACAGAGGTAATAGAAAAATTTGGGCAGTAATGGTGCTAGTAATGGCTAGACAAGATGGGAGACAAGAGAAGATAGTACAAGAGCTGGGAGAGCACATTTTTCAGAAGGTCCTCCAGGGTCCTGGGGTCAGAAACATGCCTGGGGACCCCAGGACCTCTGGGTGCTGCTTCTTTGCTCCACTCTCAGCCAGAGAAAAGGAGTGAACACAGAACAGTTTCAGAAGTCTCCTAATAGTCTCTTTGGCTCCTTTTAGGAGCCAAGCGAAATTAGAAAGGTCGTTCCCTACAGCCTCTTGCCTGTGCCCTGGAGGAGGTCAGCACCTGCACTAAGCACTTTTACCAGCTGATGGGCATCAAAATTATTAGTCTTCATTATTATAAAGATAGAGAAAAGCAGGATATAGATAAGAGGTCCCATTGCTTACCGCAGCTCTTTTATCCTGGATCAGCTCCCAAAATATGATACGGGAATTTCATCTTCAGTAGGTCCTTGGTCTTGATGATTCCAAGAATGAATCCATGGACCACAGATTAGTGGTAAATTAGGCGGTATTTATTTCACAGGAAAGAATCCAGCGACAAAAACCCCAAAGCTCCTGGCAGAGAGAAAAACCCAAGTGGGAAGAAAGTTCTCTCTCTCTCTCTCTCTCCAAATGAATGGAAACAATCCCTTTGGTTCCCAGGCCTAGGAAACCTACATGAAATTGACAAGGCCTAGGAAACTGGGGTTCCCTGTTTAGCCACAATTGCAAGGGGAGGGAGACACTAAGGCCTGGTGTCTCCCCAGCAGTTGTCTGGCCCCTTAGGCTACTGGAGCCTCCTGCAGGGGGATCCTTACTATCTACCCTCCAAACCTGGGTCCTCTGAGGGCTGTGGCTGCACAGACACTGCCAGGGTGGAGGTGACAGGTCCACCCCTCGGCTCCACTTAGCTGCCTGGGGAGCCAACCACCCTGTATCAATGGAAGATGTAAACCCGATTAAGTCAAATATTACATTAATTGGTTGAACATGTCAGTCAAAAAGAAAGGTTAGACTAGATAACAAAATTAACAACACTGTCTAAACTCATTTCATATATAAATACACGGATTGCATTATCATTTAAAAAATTAGAAGTATACATCATGCAAAGAGAAATAATAAGGAAGTTGCAGTAATTTTATTAGTATCATACAGAGAAGACTTCAGACCAAGAAATATTACTACAGTTAGAGTGATATTTTATCACGATAAAATTGCCAGTTTATTAAAAATGAATTATA
Organism: Galago senegalensis; assembly: GCA_963575145.1. Taxonomy (NCBI): domain Eukaryota; kingdom Metazoa; phylum Chordata; class Mammalia; order Primates; family Galagidae; genus Galago; species Galago senegalensis. The sequence goes on from CAUYTI010159762.1 coordinate 10,083, forward strand.
AGTGTGAATATATATATCTCTAATAACATACACCAAAAACTGACAGAAAGGAAGACATAGTTTTCCAACTATAATCGACACTTTCAACCTTTCTCAAAATGTGATAGAATAATCAGATAGGAAATAGTAAAAAATATAGAATAATTGAACAACACTATCAATCAATGGGGCCAAAGCAAACTGGAGTTCTTTAACTTTAAAGATTAAAAAACATTACCCAAAGTATATTTTAAGTTGGGTGAAATAAAACTACACAAAGAAACCTAAAATTTTGCCTAATTTTCCTTGACAGCATGTAGTTAAGTTTATAACACATGGGTATCGTTCCTTTATGCATAAATAACTGAAGGTCATTAGAAAAAATGATATTTAATACGTTGAAATGCTGAAAATACATGTATTACATGTACATTGTAGACACTATCAAGAAAACATTCTTTCAAAGTAGTGGACAACCTATTCATTTAAAGTCAATAAAAAGAACAATAGGTAGGACCAAGGACAGACTTAAATGTATAATTTGTCCTATCAAATGTGAATTGCTATTACTTCCTGTGATTTTTCTCTTCCATTTTCTAAAATCAATTATCTTTACTAGGATGGTTTTGAGCAGGATCTTGAAGAGAGTGGAGCTAGTGGTGATTTACCCTGGATAAATCTCGTTTGTGTTTTTGAACATTCTTAAACCATTGGAATAAGGTTAAATCAAACTGGTTAACATTCCAAAGTGTCTATAAAGTCAGCACATTGTACGCTATAAATGCATTCATATATACAGTTAAGATTTAATAAAAAAAAATTAAAAAATGGAGTAAGGTTAAAGTACTCCTGGGAAATTTTCAAGCGGATAGTAAGTAAAATAGACACACTTTGAAGAATGTGTGAGAAAACCAGGAAGGTCTCCTGGAACTTACTTTATAGGGTGAGGGCAAGATGTGGAGGGTTATAGAATGAGGAAATCTACTAACTCTGAACACTTTTCTTCCCAATTTTGATGTCTAGATTGATAACGTGGATTACTGTCCATCTTGATGTCTAAACCCACATATTCCGGAGTATTTGTATCATGGTAGGTGCCTTTGTAATTAGCAAAGATGAAATTACAGCAAGTTTTAAAAAGGATCAACTATTGTCTTTTAATTATTTTCAAATATAGGCTATACATGGAAACTCAATAAAAATTAAATTTCCTTATTCTAAAAAAGGTGTAATACATAATTTTCTACACTTCTAACAGACACATGTATTTTTACTATTTTTAGGAATTATAATAGTAAAAATTATAATTTTACTTTCCAACAGTAAAGTTAAAAAAACACAAGTAGTAGATTCCGAGTATGATCAAGCCGATAGAAAACAATTACTTCTACTTGAAATATAATTTTTCTGGTTTTTTTCTTTAACCTAACAATCCAAAAGACTTGATAAGGAGTATGATGAGTATAAATAGTAAGGTCCCCTATATGGGTCAAACTCACTAAAAAAAATCATTTGTGAGGAAAAGAAAGCGAAACGTAGCAACACATCATAACTCATTGAGTAAAATTAGTCCTTTCATTTTTTGCTTGTCTTATTACTTGCATTGCACTGCCATCTGGTGGCGAAATCAGGTGTTAAAAGTTTTATTAAAACTGACACGGAAGTTAGAGAGCCTGTACGCAATCAGACACACAGATTTACTTTAAGAGATAAAAATGTAACATATGATGTTACTTGAAGCTCAGGATTTTATAAGTAACATTTTAAAATAAAAAAATGTAATCCTTAAGCACAAATATAATAGTAGAGCTACGTGCAAGGACAGCCATTAGTTTCTCGTGTATTTCAATGTCCTGATTCTTTATTGAGGCTCTTTGTTTATTCACAAGCTGGCTTCCCTTGCTTTGAAAACTATTCAACATGGTTGTATAAGTTGTTTTTTTTTTTTTCAGAGAAACAGAATCAATAGAATGTAAATAGATATATGACAGGAATAAATATATATGGGAATTGGCTCATGTGATTAGAGAAGCCAAAATGTCCCACAATATGCCACCTGTAAGCTGCAGAGCTGGGAAAGCCTGTGGTGTAAATCAGTTTGTGTCAGAAAACCTTAGAATAAGAGTGGGGGTGGGAGTGGGAGGCATCAGTGTAAGTCCTGGAGACTAAAGTCCCCCAAACTCAGGAGCTCTAATATCTGAGGGTAAGAAAAGATAAATATTCCCTTAAGAAGAAAGAGAATTTCCTCTAACTCTCTCTCTTTTTTTTTTTCCTATCTGGGACTTTACCACGATACCTGAGGCCCATTCACATTAGTGAGGGCAATCTTCTTCACTCAGTCTACTGATGCAAATGCTAATCTCTTCTGGAAATACCTGGAAGGGGATATGGAGGAATAATGTTTATCGGCTATCTGAGTATCCCATAACCCAGGGAAGTTCAGACATAAAGTGAACCAGAACAATGGTGATTCTACTTCAAGCCTCCATATTTGAGGTAACTCCTTAAAATCCTTGTTTCTGGCAAAAAGAAAAGAAAGAAGAAACACTTCTTTTCACGTGGTTTTTCCAAATTATTGTTCACTTGTATAAAAGCACAAACTATGTTAGACATGTAAATAAGAAATGTTCTGACCAGAGATCAACTTTGAATAATCTCCTTTCTCAGGAAAATACTCAGGAAATAAGGCATTCTGGTTAATGAATTTTGCTTTACTTATATTTTATTCTCCTTTGAGTTAAATTTTGTTTTTTAAAAATAAAATCTCTATATCAAGTATGTGAAGATTCAAACATTGTTGAGAATGGTAATTTGTCCAATTTTAGTTAGGCAAACTGACCAAAAAACATAAGATAAAAGTTGAATTTTTAAGGAAAATTCTTAATATGTTTGTAGTTTCTTTCTCAAATTTAAAGTGAATTGGATGGTTTCAACTTGCTTAATAGCTTTTTTCATTAGTAGTGAAAATATCACACCATCATAAATCTTTATTTAGAAATACATATTAAAACCCATAAAAGGAGGAAGGAAGGCTCAGATGTATCACAAATTGAAAAATTCACAACTGTATGGGGAAAACCAAGATGTGTGGCTTCCCTACCAAGAACCCACATCGACAACTTACTAAATATCTTTTTGACCTTATATACAAGTTAGCTCTTTGAATTTATATCAGAAATTACCTGGCATTGTACTGTAATAAACAAAACTGGTTACAGTATTTTGCACAATAGTATAATTTTTGCCAATTCAAATCTATGTTTGGCTTTCTCAGTAGGTGGTTCATTTACTGTCTTGATCGAGCGTTAATTAGTAATCACTATCTGCTCTGGGAACCTAGCAAGAGGAGAAAATTTGACCCTTGAATTTAACAACGGGCATTTTGAGCACATTTAGAATATAATAATGGGATGTATATATTTGGATATCATGCATCAGTCAGGCCCTTGGATAGTCACTTTTTAATATTTTCTTCTGTTTTTGTTGTTTACTTGTTTTGCTATTATTAAACAAGTGTAAATACCACTTGAGCTCTAGAATGCTAAGAAAACAACATATAGTGTGAGGGTAAGTGAGGAAAGGGGTTATTGCTGGGGAATGTGACTTTAATCCATAACTTCACAGAAGTTCAGAGCATAAAGTATGAGAACTCACTGTGTAGCTTAAGTTAGACTACTTAATATTATTATGTGTAAGAGACACTCTTGGATCGACTTACTCTTCCTTAGGCATAGGGACCTCTCAGGACTTTGTGATACTATTAATAACAGACTCCATTTGTGTTTTCATTTAAACTTTTCACAGAATTATCCAATGTGTTGTATGCCTTTACAATTTAGTGTGCTATATTTTTGTTCAGGTCATTTTATTTTTTACTTCTTCATTTTTTTCTTTCCTAAAACTCTTATAAAGCAAAATGGTAATGGAGTGATGCTTTATATCATATTATATATCACACATATTGTTATACTTTTCTTTTTGTAAGTAAGTATTTGACCATATGATTAAAATGTTTTCACATAGTTTATACACATTTCAAGACTTCCAAATATATTTAAAGTAAAACTCATTGGGAAAAATATCTTCTGGACATTTATGTTGGCAAATGTAAAATTTGACCACTAGATGGTGAACATAATCCAAGCATCTGTAACTGAACAGATCTTCCTTAGTTTTTTTGAAAATTTAGTCATTTTTATTATTTGAGTTAATTTATATTTTTTATTTAATGTGATATTTATTTAGCATATTACCATTTCTGATTTTCCCCTCAATTTTCTTCTTCTTTTTTAAATTAAATTATAGCTGTGTACATTAATGCAATTGTGGGGGTACAATGTGCTGGTTTAATATACAATTTGAAATACTTTAATCAAACTGGTTAACATAGCCTTTGCCACATTTTCTTAGTTATTGTGTTAAGACATTTATATTCTACACTTAGTAGATTTAACATGTATCCTTGTAAAATGCACCATAGGTGTGGTCCCATCAATTACCCTCCCTCCACCCATCCTCCCCCTCCCCTCCCCTGCCCCTCTTCTTTCCCCTTTATTTTGGGCTGTAGTTGGGTTGTAGCTTTCATATGGAAATGTGGGTGCTTACAAATTGGTTTCATATTAGGCCTGAGTACACTGGATACTTTTTCTTCCATTTTTTTTTTCCTATGGACCCACTCTAACAAAGCTTTATGTTTTTAAATTATTTTTTATTAAATTATAACTTTGGGCTCGGCACCTGTGGCTCAAGCGGCTAAGGCGCCAGTCACATACACCTAAGGTGGCGGGTTCGAATCCCCAGCCCTGGCCCACCAAACAACAATGATGGCTGCAACCCAAAAATGGCTGGGTGTTGTGGCGGGTGCCTATAGTCCCAGCTACTTGGGAGGCTGAGGCAGGAGACTCGCTTGAGCCCAGGAGTTGGAGGTTGCTGTGAGCTGTGATGCCATGGCACTCTACCCAGGGGGATAGCTTGAGGCTCCGTCTCAAAAA
>CAUYTI010159767.1:0-14984 GCA_963575145.1 Galago senegalensis
ACACATCCTGGTGCCACCACTTCAGCTATGATCATTTTGAGTCAAGTCACAGATCTACCTTTCTTTTTTTTTGCCGGGGCTAGGGTTTGAACCCACCACCCTTGGTATATGGGGCCGGCACCCTACTCCTTGAGCCACAGGTGCTGCCCTACCTTTTGTTGTTGTTGTTGTTGTTGTTGTTGTTGCAGTTGCCTGGGGCCACGTTCCAACCCGCCACCCTCGGTATATGGGGCCAGCACCCTACACACTGAGCCACGGGCACCACCCAGATCTACCATTTTATCTGTAAATATTTTAGTATATATCTCTAAAGGACAAGGACTCTTAAATACATTCCCACAATCCCATTATACACAACACCATTTTCACATCACAAAATACCAAAATTCCTTAATAGTGCTAAATACTCAGTCACTATTATATTTTTATTCTTTGCCTTATAAATGCTTTCGTTGTTTACCAGTTGGTTTGTTTAAGTCAGATGCACAAGTTTGAATTTCATACCAAGGCTCCCTCTGATTGTGTCTCTCTTTTCTTTTCAAGTTCTCTTTTGAAGAAAACTGGGTTGTTGGTTCTGTACACTACTATCCTACAGTTGGAGTTTGCTGATTGTTTCCCTGTGGTGTTATTTAACCTGTTTCGCTCAGGTGGACTATTTTGGAACACACTGTAAGACATTAATGAGATCCTGTGGCTTCTTTGTTGAAAGTGCTCTCCAGGCCTGAGTGATCCCTCCATGAGGCCCCTTTGTCTCTCTTCTTATCTTCTCCTACTTTCTCTCCAGGCACAGCAGCCTCCTTGCTGTTTTGAGAATTTATTCCTAGATGCCATTTTGCTTTTGGGCCTGCACTGGCTGTTCCCTCTGCTGGGAATGCTCTTCCCTAGGTATCCCTATGGCTCCCTAGCTCTCTTCTCAGTGCTGACTTCCTTCCTTAACACTGTGACCTGCTTCCTTCCTTGATTCCTTAAACCCCCTTACTCTGTCAACTCTTTTTTTTCCATAGACCTTATCACCTAAGGTCCACCTAAGGTATCACCAATTATTTGCAATTTTCTTTATTACAGCCATCAACTCTCTCTTTCTGCTAGAATATCAGTTCCACAAGGGCAGGGATTTCCAGGTGTTTTGTTCCACAGTATAACTTAAGTCTCTAGAACAGTACTTGGCACACAGGAGGGTCTCTATTCATTATTACTGAATGAATGACCTAATAAATGAGTCTTCCTAAAACCCAAAGTTGACCCTGTCCTCCCTCTGCCCCCAGGTTTCTGTGCTGTCCTCTCACCCAGCTCTGAGGAAAACTCTTCCAGACCATTCTCATCTGGCCTTGGAGGCTCTTCCCCACCTGGGTGCTGCAGGCTCCCTACCTGCCCAAGCCTGGGCTCTGCCTTGAAGGCCACCATGCACTGACACACCTTGGGCCTCTGCCTGGGCCCTTCCTCCTGCCAGCAACACCTTCCTCCACACATTTGTCAGGGAGATCTGTCATGCCCCAGGGCTGGGATCCATGCCAGTCATGTCCTCTGGGAAGACTTTGATGGGGCCTCTGCTGGGGATGAGGGGCCCAGAGTGGGTCAGGGAAGGCTGGATAAGTGAGAGAAATGGAGCCCCATCAGAGAACTTTCTTGCTCAGATTTATCTCTGACTGTTGGCCTTGGCCAAGCTTGCCCGGTGCCCATAGGCTGATCTCTAACTCTGATCTGGGCTTCCACCCAGGTTACCCATGACTCCAGGCTGACCCCTCACCCCAACCTGACCCCTAACCCTAATCATAGGCCTTCATCCAGACTGACCCATGACCCCAGAATGATACCTGACTAGATCACAGGCCTCAGCCTAACCTGACTTCTGACCTCATAGTGACCCCTGGTCCTGAGTCCAGCCCAAGCCCGCACTCCTGAAATGAGAGAGTATGGCTGGGTCCCAGCAGGGAATCTTTGAGTCTATTCCACAGCCCCCTGAGGACAGCCAAGGCCTCAAGGCAGGGAGTCTCTGGGACATCTGCCTTTTCTCTAACCATCCTTCCCCTCTGGCTCTCAACCCAGTGGACACTACTTACCTACCTGGCAAGGGACTTCCAGGCCAGGTGCCAAGAGAGGGGAGGAACTGGCTGGACCAGCTCATGCCTCTGTTTGCACTTGTTTGGGTAAAAATAGACTCAGATACACAAGCCTCTCTCACTTCCTCCCTATCCTGGATCCTGCCCAGGTCTGAGTCCCTTGCCAGCTGATCCTGCTCCAGGCCTTCTCTTGCCCAAGATGAGACAGGCAGGGCTCAACAAGACAAGCACAGGGGCCCGGATAACTTTGGTGGCCCTGTTGCAGCCCAAGTGAACCCTGACTGCTGCTGCCACTCTGGATAGCTACCCTAGGTTGGCTTTTGGCCTCTTCTGCTTTGGGTGGCCTCAGATGTGACATTATCCCTCTTTTGGTATGCACCTCTTTGTCCTTTGCCTTTCAACAGGGAGGACCTGGGGTAGAAAGGGAGCAAGTTGGGAGCTAAGCCCTTGGCCTAGGAGCTCCCAGACCACTTGAGGAGACCAGAATTGCCTGTAGGGATGAGGTAAGATGTGTGTGGAGGCTGAAGTTGGGCTCAACTTTCCCGTGGTGTGGATAAGAGAAGGGACTCAGTGGGCATGTGTTCTGAAGGGAATGATCAGGAAGCAAGGTCTTGGACTGGTGATAGGAGGATGTGTGTGAGTGTGTGTGTGTATGTGTGAGAGAGAGAGCGAGAGAGAGTGCGAGTTGCAGTGTGGACATGCAGAAGGCGGAACAGGCAGAGGCCTTGCTGGAGCCAAGGCCACATTGCGGGTAACTGTGCAGCACCCTGGTCTAGGGGAAGTGCCAATTATCTGGGAGCCTGGGGATCCCTTAATCTGGGGCTAGAGTAGGGCCGGGGTCTTGGCCCCCCTTCCAGGGGGATGACTTGGACATGCTTTCCAATGGCACATGCTGGCGTCACTTCCTTACCCTCCTCTTGTCAGTGGGGAAACACAGTGAAGTAGGACACGTCCATCATTCAGCACCCTTCTGGTGGGGAGGGAAACCCACCTCCCTTCCTCTTAGCCCAGTGGTTTGGTGGTTGGGTAGGGCTCATTTCTCTCTGGCCCAGGCCTGGCCAGTGAGAGCCATGTTGATAGTCACATGCCCCACGTGGGGCCAATGAACATCAGTTCTGGAACCTTCGCTGGAACTATGGGAAAGACACTTGCTTTCTTGCTATTATACCAGGAACATGAAAGCCTGCTGGTGCTGTGGTCCTACTTACCTGCCTGAGATTTGAGCCAATACAAGGAAATCACGTCTAAGAGATCGTGAGAGACAGATTTCTGATGACATTGAGTTCCTGAATCCAGCTGCTTCTAAAGCCCTGTGGACTTTTCAGTTTCTGAGTTATAAATCTCTTTGCTTATGCCAGCGTAAGCCAGTGTTTTGCCACATGGAACATAAAGAGTTCTAAGCCTCGGGGGTGGCAGAGTGGAGGAGTCCACCTTGGGGAGGAGTGGGAAAGTGCCTGCCGCTTGTCTTAGCTCTGGGTCATTTCCTTCAACTCTTGGTGTTGGCCTCTACCCCAGCCTTGTGGTGACTCCCCTGGATCTCTCCCCTGCTGCTCTCTCTTTTCTCTCCCCAGATCGCCACGCAGCCCTGCCAGCGTGTGCTGCTCTCTCACAGTGGGGAGAGTCTCAGGCTGGCTTCTGTGTCCCCTCTAATCCAAGTCTGGCTGTGCTCTGAGTGGAGGAAGTGACAAGTGTCTGTGTATGAAGGGGAGACTGTCTTCATGATATTGAAAATAGTGGAGGTCTCCATTTATTTCTTTATTTGGAGGGGACACATTTCCATGTGAAATCTGTCATGGAGGGCACATATAGGGGGTAATTTTGGATGCTGTATTTGCTGGGAGAAAACTTCAGTTACATGCTACTGAGACCAGAAGAACAGTGGCTTATCTAAGTTATAAGTCTATTTTCTTTTAGTGGAGAAGCCAGGGTTGTGTGGGGCTGTTGCTGTTCTGTTTCGATTCTTGTATTGGTCTTCCCATCTGTCATAACAAAGTATCACAGGTTTGGTGGCTTAAAAAAATGGAAATTTATTTTCTCACAATTCTAGAGGCTGAAGTCTGAACTTGAGGTGCCAATAGGGTTGGTTTCTGAGGGCTGTGCGAAGCCCACACCTCTTGTCAAGCTTCTGGTGGCTGTCGGCAACTTTTGGATTCCTTGTTGTATGGAAGCCTCATCCGCCTCTGCTTTCACCTTCACGTGGCATTCTCCCCGCGTGCCTCCAAATTTCCTCCTTTTATGAGACCAGTTATATTGGATTACCTCTGCAAAGACCCTGCTCCAAATGATGTCACATTCTGAGGTAGTGGAGGTTAGGAATTCAGCATATGAATTTCAGGGGGACACAATTCAACCCTTAATAGTTATTTAAAGTTATATAACAAATCACCCTAAAACTTAGTAGCTTAAGTAAATCATTTATTATCTCTCATGTTTTCTGTGGGGCAGGAATTTAGGAGCAACTTGACCCGACAGTTTTGGCTGCAGCCCTGCCATGAGTTTGCAGTCAGGTGCCAGCCAGGGCGGCAGTTGTCTAGCTGTTTGATTGGGGCCAGAGGGTGCATTTTTAAGAGGACTCGCCCAACATGGCTATCGGACAGGGACTTCAGTTCCTCCCTACCTAGACCTCTCCACAGGGATACTTGAGTGTCCTTGGGCATGGTGATTGGCTTTACCCAGAACGAAGGATCCAAGAGACCAAGATGGAAGACGGAGTGACTTTTATGACTAGCCTTGGGAGTCATACATTGTCACTTCTGTCACATTCTATTGGTCACAGAGGCCGTTCCTGATTCAGTGTAGTAGGAGGCTACAGTAGGGTGTGAATACACAGGATCCTTGTCCACATGGCCCGAGTTGGCTCACCACTATTTCTGCTTTCCAGTGAGTGGGAAGAGGTAAAGGCAGAGAGGACGGCAAGCCCTTTCCTGTTACTGAGTGACATGGATGCTGCACAGTCACCTCTTCTCATACTCTACTTGCCAAAATTGAGTCATTTGGCCACACATGGCTAACACATACCTGGAAAAGGTAGCCTTTATGAGGGGCCATATTGTGCCCAGCTTAAAAACGGTATTATTATGTGTCTTAGTTTGGGTCCCTCTGAAAGCGGGACCAGGGGCAAAGGACTTCGATGCAGGTATTTATTTGGGAGGTGATGCTAGAGGGCTGGAGGAAGGGCAGGGAGTATGCTATCCAGGTCTCTGCTTCAGGGGATGGAGGCTCAACTCAGCAAGCACCTCAGAAGCCTTCCAAAGTGAGCAGGAAGCTGGGATATTTATCGAGGGGTCCACCCCAGGAAATTAACTCCCTTATACTTCCCAGCCCCAGGCTCCACCCATCTCCCAGCTGACTCCTGGGCTTCAGAAATAGCCTTGAGAAAGACCAAGGAAGAAGCCCCTGTGCTGCTGAGGTGGGGCGCTGAGAGCCTATACCACTTGTCCATGGCAGCTGCTGCTGTGTTCAGAGCGAGGACCCACATCTACCCTGTGGAAGATGCAGCCATCAGACTGGGGAACTATCCAAGGGTCTCTGACAGAGAGTGGGCCGGTTTTGCTACCCACCCCTTCCCCAAAGTGTCTGAGGACAGGGGTCCAGGCTGTGCGGTGTGACACCTCTCTGCCACTGACTCCCCAGAGCAGGTGCTGTGGAATCACTCTAGCTCATGCCTGGGGCCTCACTTCTTGGCTCTATCTCACCTGCCTTGAGTGACAGCCAACATGGCCCATCACCGAGAAAGCCCTGGGATATGAAGGCTGTCACTCCTGGACTCCCATTTGGGAAATGGAGGGCAGCCCTGTGGGTCACTGCCTATGAAACCCTAATCCAGCGGCCATAGCTTGGTACCAGCAGACTCTTTCTGTCTATTCTTACTGAGCATAGTGGAAAAGCTCAGAAGTTGAAGCTATAAATATAAATTTTAAAAAGTCATCAGGAAGAATACCAGATAGAAAAAAGCTCTTTTCTGGGAAGTTTTGCTGCCCAGCCCACTCCTGGAACATTGGTTTCTAAGCCTTCCTGTTCCAGCTCTGCAAGGATTGAATGAGAACCACCCCTCCACCAGACTGGAGGCTTGCCTGCTTCTCTTTTTGGGGGTTCTCTCCATAACAGGGGTTTGAAACTTTTCACTTGCAGAGACCTTCTTCTGAAGCCTGAGAACCCTCATTAGAACGTTTTTAAATGCATAACTAATTAAACATAAAGGTTTATCAGTTGGAATACAGCTATCAATGTTAAATACAAATTTGGGTCATAGTGACACACATGTGTTTCTTTAATCCTGTGTCTAATGACAAGTAACCATGGTGATTTTAAAGTGGTGATGAGAATATATGACATTTTAAGACATCTCTACCAACGGTGACACGAGATGAAAATGTAAGAAATTTTTATTGGTGACAAAGTTGTAGCTCTTTCTGATACCACTGGCTTTGTTGTCTACTTTCCTAAGTCAAGGAAAATGCCAAACTTTAGTTAACATGGAACAAAGTGTCATTTTTTTCTTGTATTTATGGACCCCCTAAATTTTTATTCATGTATTTCTTGGGGGCCATTTGACCCAGAGCTGAGATCCCCTGTTCTGTGGGAGCCTTAATAAGATCTGCCACTTTCTGAGGCCACATGGCCCAACTGGAGACTCTCTCCCTGCCCAGGTGGGTTCAATTGAGCTATTGCGGGCAGGGATCCTGCCAACATGTGTGTCCTGTGCAGATAACTATATCCAGATGTGGGGAACAAGAGGGGAACTCTAGCTTCAAGACATGTCCACCATGGCTTCTGGGTGAGGGTGAGGAGGGATGTGGAGGAGTGGGGGACTAGAAGGTATCAGCTATCTCCTGAGCAATGATTGGGGAGCATGCCCTGAACCCACACTCTGCCTTCAGAAAACGGTTTCCTCCTGATGGGTGGAGAGGTATAGCCTCTGCCTGTTTCCCAGAAGGTCTTGGCCCTGGATGGTTTGGGTATAGTTCTAGGGAAGCTCTGAGCCTAGGAGATCCCACAGGGAGTGGAGGGATGTAGAAGGTGCCTCAATGAGCTCCAGAGCTCTCCTGTGGATTAGGGGTGGGATCTTCGGGAAGGAGGCCCTGGGGCTATTGCAGGGCTGCCTTCCCAGTGTGACCTTGCAGCATCCTGGGTGGCCCTAGATAGTCAGGTGAGAGCCTGGAAGAGGAAAAGAAGAAGGGATACTAGTTTAGCAGCTACTATGGGATCCTTAAACTTAGGCGTGTTAGAAACACTTTATGTCCCATAACCCAAGTTATTTCTGATTCTGGGTCCCTGCTCTGGCTACAGTGGCAGAAAACTAAATCCCCTTGATTTTCCAGATTTGTTGCCTTTCTTGGGAGGAGGTGATCAAAGCTCTGGGGGCTGATAGGTGCAGCCACTCAGGGGTTCCCTTGGTGGTCTGTTGCTTGCTGGCTGTGCCTGTGGGTCAGAAAACTGAGACTCTGGCTATGCCTGGGGAACCAGATCTCCATGTCTACCCTGTGTTTCCACTCCTTCCCTTTCTGCCTCCTGGGAGCTTTGTCTGGGGGAGTGGACCCAGGCCACTTTGCTCTTGAGTTTCATTACCTTTTTCTGCAGCCGCTACTTCCTCATAGGTTGTGATACTGTCCTCAGAGGCATCTGGCATTATCTATAAGCCAGGTGGACTCATAGGTGTGTCTGTGAGACCAGAATTTGAGTACAAGATAATTTACTGGGGAGGCAAAACTAGGAAGCACTCGCAGGAGAACTGGGGAGTAAGCTGGAAAAGGGAAGGCAGCCCATGTGAATAGCCAGTGAGCAGGTTGCCATGGGGGCTGGAGCTGGGGCCACTGGGGCCCTCCAGGAGACCCTCCTGTGCAGGACACTGCTCAGAGTTTTCCCATCCCCTTTTTCATCCCCTATCTGTTACAGTTGAAGGTGATCCCAGCCTGTCCATACACTGTCCTTACATGTCCTGTGGCCAAAAGCCCAACAACAGGGAATGGAGGTGCTTGCAGTAAAAAGTTACAGGCATGTTTTGCTAGGGAGGTGAGTGCAAAGGAGATATGGGGGTATGGTCAGGGCACTGTCCGCTCCACCTCCCTTTCCTGGGTGATGTGTCCAGGTCACAGCCTGGTTGAGAGGAAGGAGAGAAAACCTCTGCTAACTGTCAGAAACACCGTCTTGTGCACTGGCTTCCCTCAGGGCTCTCATGCCCATGTTTTGGGGGCCCTGGAGCTCAGTAGGTTGGATGGGGAAGAGTGCAAAGATGAGCCGGATTGAGTCCTGGCTCTAGGTGGTTCAGACAGAAAAACATGAAACGCTCACATAGTACTTTCATGTGATACAAAATGTTGTCCAGGCCACCAGAGGTAGACAAGAGTGCCCCCTTCAAAATGGGAGGCAGCATCTCTATTGGGAACCCAGAGGTGTCAGGAAGACGCTTGCCTGTGGAAGTCCGCTGGGTTTGCAGAGTAGAGGAGGAAAGCGAGGGCATCCCAGGTAGAAGGTGCAGGAACAGCTAAAAAGCTGCGTCTAGAAACTCTTGGAAGGACAGGGCACAGGAGAGGAGATGTATGTCAGCAGGATGGCAGGCTGAGCCCAGCCGCACCCTGTTGGGCCCCTAGGCACTTCTTCCCGCCAAGGTCTCTGGGAGAGCCTGTCCAGCCACCAGTGCATGTTTTGGCTTCAGGGCAGCTGGGCCACTTAGAAGCCACTATTCTTATTAGCTAGCGGGGATCAGCTGCTTTGGGGCTCTGCACTCCGGATGTTTTAGAGGTTTGTAAATCACCAGATTAAAAAGCTAATTACAACCTCTGCCCTAAGCCTGGCTCATCCCTGTCGGTGCCCAGTTTTTGTTTTTTTGCAGTTTTTGGCCGGGGACAGGTTTGAACCCACCACCTCCGGTATATGGGGCCAGCGCCCTACTCCTTTGCTCCACAGGCACCGCCCTCGGTGCCCAGTTTTGGTTCATTTTGGTGGGGGTTGTGGAAGCTGCAGAGAGGGACTTAGTGGATCCTGGGCAAACCTGAGCCTCAAGGGATTGAGGCTGCTAGTCTGGGGAGAGAAGGGATCTGACTTTCACGGTGGCTGTGCCTATGCCCTCCTGCCCTCTGTGCTGGGCTCTAACATTCACCCTCAAGTGCACTTTCCAGGAGCATTTGGAGGAGGAGGAGGAGGAGGAGCACTCAAGGGCACTAGCCAACTGCCCAGGGACTGACTGAGGGCTCAGCCCCTTTGGCTTCCACGCTCTGGAAGGAAGAGGAAATGGCTACAGGGCTGCAGAACAGAAATCTAAGTCTCAGGGGCTATCAGCACACTTCAGTTCAGCCTGACACCAGGGATGCTCGTTGACCTAGGTGGCTTTTGATCAGAATTTCAGCTCTGCCCCTTGGTCCTCTGTCACCTCCAGCCCATCCCTGGGTGCCTGGCTCTGGGTCTCCTCTCTGACTCCACCAACTTCCATGAGCTCCCTCAGATTTGCTCACCACCCACCTTACTGCCTGACGGAGAAGCCTTTCCAAAATGCCTGAACCACTTTCCTAATCCCACCTTGAGGGGCTCCTGCTGTCTGAAGACTGCAGTTCCTCAGACTGACATGGCAGCTCCCCCTCTCTTGAAGGGGAATGGAACAGTGCATTAGAATGGGGGCAGCAAGTTAGGCTTCTTGGTTTGAGTTCCAGCTCCACCACCGTGTGGCCTTGGGCAAGGGGCTTACCTTCTCCATTTCCATGGAAATTCAGTTTCCATGTCTGTAAAATGGGGATAATAATAATCCCCTTTGTGAGGATTAAACGAGTTGGTACCCGGACGACACTCAGCATGGTGCATGGCCTGTCGTAAGTGTTCAGTATAATGTAGCCACCATCATCTTCTTCCCACTATCACACCTCTACTGAGGCCTAGTGTTTTGACACCTGACATGCACCCTCAGATATCTCAGTCACCAAAAATGCTGTCAAGCCTTCCCAGTACAGTTCTGTAGCAGCTGTCTATCATTGTGCCACAAATGACCACACTTAGTAGCATAAAACATTCAGTAGCATGAACATTTATCTCACAGTTTCTGTGGATTGGGAGTCTGAGCATGGTTCATCTGCATTCTCTACTTCAGGGTCTAATGAGGCTGCAATCAAGGCATTGCGCAAAGCCGTGGTCTGCTCTGAGGAAGGATTTGTTTCCTAGGTCACATAGCTCTTGACAGAACTAAGTTCATTTAGGCTATAGGGTTAAGGACCTCATCTTCTTGCTAGGTGCTGGAGGTCCTTGCAGGCTGTTAGCTCAAGGCTGCCTGAGCTCTTTGCAAAGTAGGCTCCCTGGCACAGCTGATTGTTTCCTCAAAGCCTTTAAGGGAGAGAGACTGTAGCAAGTTGGACACTACAATTTTATGTAATATAGGCATATATTCATGTATACATGTACATCATCAAACACATTTTATCTCCTTTTGTGAACTCTTATTTGTTGGAAGCAAGTCACAGGTCCTGGCCACCCTTAAGGGAGAGGACCAAATACGGTGTCCTCCCTAGGAAGCAGGGGTCATGGTGGTCACCTGTTTACCTGAGGCCCCAGCTCTGTTTCTGCTCAGGTTGCTCTTCCCTCTGGAAGGCTCGCTTTCTGCATTTCAAGGTCCAACTTGCTCCCTCCTGCCCTCCTACTGCTCCCTGAGTGCTGACTCAATGGCAGTCCCTGGGCTGGGTTCTAGAGGTACCCAAATGAACAAGACAGTTCAGCCTATCAAATTTCTTCTCCAAGAATCTTACTTTGTCACCCATAATTCTCAGCTTACACGTATAGTACGATGCTTGTTCTGCTGAACCTGCCACAACATTGTAGTATTTGTGAAGACACTTCTGTTTCACAGGTTCAGACTTCTTCTAGGGTCCCACCCCCTACAAGTTCAAAGCTAAGTGTGGGTCAGGGTCAGGGTCAGGGCTTTGTCTCAGGCCAGGCATGCCAGAAAGAGACTGGGATTTTATTAGATTGATCAATGAGGACTGATCAATTTGTTTTCAGAAACAAGCACAGGTCTTTGCAGTGAACCTAAAGCTATCAAGACCCTGTGTCCTCTCTATGAAGTAAGGTGGTTGCACTGACAGCGGAGGTAACAGCTGACAGCATGGATTTATTTTCCATAGTCTGTGGAGCCAGCAAGAACTGGCTGGGAGGAACGGAGCAAGTTAGATGTGTTGCAGAATGAGTTATTGTTTCTTCCTGCCAAAAACCCATCTGGAAGGGATGAAAGGCAAACCCATTCTCGTGGGAGCCCAGTTCCAAGGTCTGGGTGCTCCTTACTGCCAGGGAAGAGTCAACAGCCTCTTTGTATTTCAGGGCCGGCAAGGGAAGGATGTCAGGGAGGGATAGGATGCCATGCAAAGGTCCAGTCCAGCTCCTGGAGGAAACAGGATGAAACTGGATTGTCCAGGAACACAGAGGATGGAGGCTTTGCTTTGAGGGTCAGGGTGGGAGTTGGTGACCAGACCTCAGGGCATTGCTAGATTCCTGGGGTCTGAGAAGAAGCAGTTGGGGTGTGTGTGTGTGGGGGGGGAGTGTTTCTAAGAGGTATGGATGGCTAGGCCCCTGGGGCCAAAACCAATGTGTCTATGTGAGACCAGAAGTGAATGCCTTTAGGCTTAAACTTTTCCTGCATCATGGAAATCCCAGGGATTTGATGGTCCTTGGGACAGGAACACCAAGTGCAGTGGATGATGTGGTGCCCCAGCCAGAGCCCCTCCACCACTACCCACTGCTAACCCCTTACAGCTACCCCTTCTCTGGAGAACTGTGCTCTACTGTGGGAGCCACAGCACTCAGGGGTTACACTTTCCCGTTGCCGGCCAGCTCAGGGTCAAAGGTCAAGCAACACAGGGGTAAGAAAGTCTGGCTCCAAGACTCAAAGTCACACTGACCTTGGGATCAGGCTGGAGCTGAGTCTGGTGACACTACCCTTGTTTGGCTCCTTCCCTGGCCTTCCTGAATCCCCCAGGTACCTCCTCCTGGGTCTCCCTCAGCAGACCCTGTCTCAGGCCAATGTAAAACTTCTCATCCATCTTAATGGGTGAATTTGAGATAGAATATAGTGAGTTTGAATTAAAAACTAAAGAAATATGAAATAACCACCACTCAGCATGTCATAGAGCTGTTTATGGCTGTATCAGATGACAGGGGAATGATAGAAGGGGCTTCTAACCCTAGGGTAATCTGAGAGATCACAGAGACAGTGGAGTTTTCTTGAGGTTGAGGAGTCAAGATCTTAAAAAGGAGAGTTTCCATCATTTGAAAGCACTTCACCCCTGGAGATAGAGTGTTTCCCTGCCAGCACTGCAGGGCAGGGATGCAGGCTATAGCTGACAGCTCATCCTGGGGGTCTCCTCAGGTGAGGCATGGGTGCTAACTGGGTCCTGATGGTCATAGGGGCCACTTCCATGCTGGAGTAAGCAGCCTTTTGAAAGCCAGGGCAGGTGATTCCTGAGCCCCAGGTTCCTGCCTCCTACTCCAATGACACTAGAAAAATGGGTTGAATCTTGGCTCTGTGGAGGTCTGCACAATGCTATAGGTTCAGCCTCTGCCCCTCCTGGATCTCAGTGTACTAACCTGTGAAATGAGGGTGTTTGAAGGGAAGGAGGAAAAGAGGGGAAAGAGAGGAGGAAGGGTGAGGGGTCTACTTGGAAGAAACCAAATGCCTCCAGCTGTTTCTTGGCTCCAGTCTTTGACTCACTGGCAGTTTGGGGTGGGAGAGCACACCCTTGCTTGTTAACATATCTATTTGGGGGCTCAGGGCTCTGATGTCGAGTGGATGAAGGGTGACTAAACACAGGGCTGAACACTACTCTGAAGCCATCTTTATCATCTCTACCTAAATGTCTGGCTTTAGTGCTCTCAAGGACAATTTTGCAATGAATTCTCAGGCATGTGGGCTAGTGTCCAAACTGAGACACTTTAAGAGATTGACAGGAAATGCTTTTAATTATGTTATAAGATAAGTAATATTCATATGTAATAAAATATTTACATATTAATCAATAAATTAATTCTATTTATTGGCAGATCTATAAAACATTTTCATTCAAGAATTCTTTTCATGCATGAAATTCTTTCTAAAACGCAAAAAATGATATATATCTTAGTACATTAACACAAAGAACTTTGTATGGATTATTTGGACAGTAAATAGCCTAAGCAGGAACATGTGGGCTGCCACCACGTTCATTAAAGCCTGGGGAATGGAGGGGTGTCCGAGTGAGAGATGCTCTTTCCTGCTGAAAGTTCCCTCAGAAAAGCAGCCATCTTTCCAGCCATTTATGGTGGATTTTACTACTAGAGCCTCCAGCCCTTACCGCATGCAGTGTTCAGCCTTGTGCAAAAATAGCTTCCTGGTGTTCAATGGAAGACCATGCAAAAAATAGCAGAGATGTCAATCTCCAAAACCAGAAAGTGGCTAAAGTGGCTATGACAAGGTCCATCTTATCAAAGTTGACATTTTAATAGGCAAAAATATGAAGCTATTTGCCTTTCTACTCCTAACATGTATATTCCAAATAGCAAGAGGAATGACTATGAAACAACATTGAAGGGGGAAAAACCCCACAGATAACAAAGGGAAAAAAATACCTTTAAAGTGAAAAAAATCTGGCAGATACTTCCTTAGCCAAGTGATCAAGGTTAATATCACCAATGAAGGGACACTTTGAGATAATTTGTCCCCTGTTGGGGTACCTGGAGACACGTCATTCCTACAGTATTCCTGCCAATAAATGCATTACCTGAATCATGAGGATCAATCAGATAAACACAAACTGAGGAATATTCTACACAACACTGGACTTAACACTCTTCAAAAAGTCAGTGTTATGAAGAGCGAAGGATAAAGGACTTTTCCAAATTAAAGGAAACTAATAGACCCTAGCAGGCAAATAAATGCAAGATATGATTCTGAACGAATTGAGGAACAAATTGGGCAATTTTGTAGATAAAGATGACTGTACGCAGCATTTGTGGTAAGAAGCAACATTAGAGCAAAGAGGCTCAATATCAGAGGTTCTTCTCTAAAGTTACTTAATGCTTTTAGAATAACTAGAAACAGATGTGAACAAAGACAGAGCAACACATTTTCTTTTCAATTCTATCAATTTGTGACATAGACAAAGTAAGATGAATCAGAGAGCATTTTGGAAAACAAGCAGTATAAGTGAAAACAAGCTCAGTCTCAGAAATTCGTCTAAAAAGTAACTGTCTATTGTTCATTAGACAACAGATATAAACAAGTTTTATCTGGGTAAAAAAACTAAGAAACACACATCATTAACTGACTTTTTTTAAAATTGTGAATTAGAGCAAATAAAGAAGACTGTATGTAGCAATTTCTTTTGCATTCGAAAGAAATTCTAATTGAATGTTTTTTACAATTTATTATTAGTGGGGAGTTGAATGTCTTGAGACATACAGATGCAGTTTTAGGAAAGATACAAAGAGATTCAGGGTGCCCTTTACCCAGTTGCCCCTGGTAGTAGTGTCTTGCAGTAGTATAGCACAACATCACAACCCGAGTACTGACCTCAGGCAGTCCACCTACAGAACAATTTCATCACAAGGATCCCTCCCATTGCCCTTTTATAGCCACACTCACCTCCCAAGCCCCGCCCATCACTGATCCTGGCAGCCACTAATCTCTTCTTCATATCTATAATTTTGTCATTTCAAGAATGTTATGTAAATATAACAATCGTATAGTTTGTAACCATTTGAGATTAGCTTTTTAAATACAACATAATTCCCTGGAGATTCATCCAAATTATTGAGTGTTATTAAAAGTTTATATATATATATATATATATTTTTTTTTTATTAAATGATAGCTGTGTACATTAATGCAAACATGGGGTACAGTGTAGTGTCTTCACACACATTTTGACATACTTTCATCAAGCTGGTTCACATAAATTTCATGTTATTTGCATAGTC
>CAUYTI010159768.1:0-11530 GCA_963575145.1 Galago senegalensis
TTTAATGGGAATTGCATTAAAATTATATATTGCTTTGGGTAGTATGGACATTTTAACAATGTTGATTCTTCCCAGCCATGAGCATGGTATGTTTTTCCATTTGTTAACATTTTCAGCTATTTCTTTCCTTAGAGTTTCATAGTTCCTCTGGTGAAAGGTATTTCTCTGCTCCAACTATGCTGAGAACTTCTCCATGTGGGTGAGGCTGAGAGGGAACATGAATGGGGAAATGGTGGTAATAACAACTTATTGGGCAGAGATTCTGTCTGAGACTTCCTCTTAGAAGGCTCTTAGGGGATTTACATTGTCTTGGGGAGAGAAACATACAGATAAATAAATATAATATACAAATAAAACACATGAGTAAACAAAACACAGTAGAACTTCCATAGCTGACCACCTCCCTACATTGACCACCCACTTAAGTTGATCTAATTTTTAGACTAGGCATGTACCACGTGTACATTGACCACCTCTACGTGTTGACTAGTTTGTAATAGTTCCTTGGGTGGTCAACTTACAGGGGTTCTACTTTCACAAAAGTATAAAGTAAGCGTTTCAAAAATGGAATAGGATGACTAGTGTGTGGTTGCAGGGGCAAGAAGCAAGGACAGGCCTGACAAGTTCAAGGGACAGAAAGGAGGTCAGTGTGGCCAAAACACAGTGGGTGAGGGAAGGGGCAGAGGTGGATAAAATCAGAGGCAGAGGCCACATCTTCCCCACAAGAGTCCTTGTCTGTCTGCATGATGAAGGTGAACAGAAGGATTAGTGGTTAGCTACCAGGTCTGTCTTAGACTTCTGTACAGGCTCATGTGCCTCGCAAAGCCTTAGTGAGCACTGAACAAATTGCCTGGGTTTATCTTACATCAACAGAGACTCACCTTAGAAGGCTGGTGAACGTCTGTCACATTAGCTGCCTGGAGTTCTTTCTGGGGTGATGTAGATTCTAACTGTCCCAAAGGCAGGGGGATACACTCAGTCTCTCTGGACACCTTTCTTTCTAGAAGTGGGGAATGATTCTATCATCATGATACTCTCTAGATGGAGGGAAGTGGGGATGTTTCTCAAGGCCTAAGTCATGACCTTGGATGGATGATGATCAGCACGTTCCTGGGAATAGCTGGAAGCAGCCTGTTCAGGTTTGCTTCAGAGTCTTCCTAGTCTAAGCACTCAGGGATCCTTGTGCTACACTGTACATGGCTTATAAACCAGCCTTGCTTGGCCTTCCCAGCATCCTAAGTGGGACTCAGTTAGGTCAAGAAGAAGTAAAACAGGAGATCAGATGCTGCTTAGGAGACTTGTTCCATCAGTCATCAACTTAGATAGTAAGGTGCTAGTGGCAGATCGTTGGGCCCTGTTGTGAAGAATGACCTTCATAGTTATGGGTGATGGAGGGGAGAATTATGCAGAATGACCACAGAGCGAAGGGTAAGCAGGCCTGGGTTCTGGTCTGGAGCATGTCCCTAGTCAGCATCTGCCACTTGCACAGCACATGGGAGACATTACCCAGAGCTTTGCTGTCCTTGGCCCCATGGACCTTACTGCTGAGGAAGGTTCAGTGACACCACCACTATGAAGGGTCATTCTCTAAGTCAAAGATCCCTCTGAGATAGCCAGGAAGGAAATACTCCTGAGAGCATGATAAGTCACTTCTTTGTTTTTTGGGTTTTTTTAATGGAGACAGAGTCTCACTCTGTTGCCCAGGTTGGAATATCATGGCATTAGCCTAGCTCACTGTAACCTCAAACTCCTGGATTCGAGTGGATCTTCCTTTCTCAGGCTCCGAAGTAGCTGGGCCTACAGTTGCCCGCTATCACGCTCGGCTAAGTTTTCTGCTTTTAGCAGAGATGGAGTCTCCCTCTTGTTCAGGCTGATCTCAAACTCCGGAGCTCAAAGGATCCTCCACACTCAGCCTCCCAGAGTGCTAGGTTTGTAGATGGGAGCCACTGCACCTGGCCTAAGAGGCCCTTCCATTTATTGAACATCTGTTCCAGAACCATGCTGGTGGATTACCTCATCAAATACCCATAGCATCCCAAGGAGGTAGAATCTGTTAGTATTTGTACTCTGCACATGAGGAAACTGGGGCTCAGAGAGGTGACGGAGTTGCTAAAAAAAAAAAAAAAAAAAAAAAAAACCACATAGATTTGGAAGTGGCTGCATGAGACTTGAGTCCTGGTGTCTCTGGTCCCACAGCTCCTGTTAACACCACTGAAGTTCCCATTGAGGGTGGTGGAGGTTCTTCATACTCAGACACTAAAGGCGCTGTAGTTTTCCTAGCAGCACTTGGACAGCCATTCATTCCTCTAACCTTGGCCCCGAGGGGGCTCAGACCCAGTGTGGTCCCTGCCTCATACTGCCCGAGGAGCACTGCTTTCCCTGTGTCCACTGTGCTGCTCTCTCTGCAGCTCTGCTCATGGGCACCTATGGGCTGGACTGTCACCTGGGGCTAGGGCCAGGCCTGTGTTATTCTGGGCAGTGCAGAAGAGGAGGAAGCATGCAGGCCCAGGTGCAGACTTCACTGGGGATGCTCACAGTGTAGTTGTGGCTTACCCTGCGAAGTGGTAGTGCAACACAACACACAAAACAGAAGACTCACACACCTGTGGGGCTGGGCAGGCTGCCTGTGTGACCAAACCCAGCTGTCTCAGTCCATTCAGGCCACTATAGACTAAGTGTTTAGAAACAACAGAAAAGTACTTGTCACAGTTCTGGAAGCTGGAAATCCCAGATCAGGGTGCCAGCCAGGTGAGGTTCTGATGAGGACCACTCTTTCTGTCTCTAGATTTCTGTCTTCTTGTTACACCCTCACATGGCAAGAAGAGGATGAGAACCTTCTCTGGGGTCTCTTTTATAAGCACACTTATCCCATTAATAAGGGCCCCACCCTTATATCCTAAACCCCAATCACCTCCCAAATATCCCACATCCTACTGCTGTCACCTTGGGCATTAGAATTTCAAAGTATGAATTTCAGAGGGACACAAACATTCAGACCATAGCACCAGCCAAATGGAATGAAGGCTTTGGAACAAGACAGCACTGGATGCAAATCCCTGCTCTTCTACTTTCTGGCAATGCAATACAAGTGAATGGCTTGACATCTGGATAAAGTACATAGGCTTGTCTGGGTGATGTTTACAGGCTTCCTGGTGCAGTGCCTAAAAGCAATATGTGCTTAAAGAATGTGATTTTCATTTTTATACCTATTGTCAAGTATAGTGAAGGGTGGGCCTCCTGACTCTGACTTTGCTCCTAGGAAGGGGAGAAGGTGCCTTTGGCTTCTCTAGAGCCAGAGCAATTACAGGTTCCTGTTTGTCATGAGGAGTCTAACAGTGACTCCTTATCAAGAAGTCAGAGGATGCCATGAGCTTGGGATCAGCTCCTTCAGCACCAGCTCATCTCATCCCAAGCCTCTATCCTGCTGAATGGGAAAGGGGAAAACTCCACAACCTTCCCAATTAAAAAGAAAGCTGCCTTTTTGTTGCTTAAGTATCTCTTTGGGGTCAGATATTCTCTTTGGAGTGAGTGCTCAGTATTTCAGGGTCACACGCATGTTTCTATGCTAAGGTCCATAGTCAAGGGCATTCATGGTCTCTCCTCTCGGCACATGGGAACTCACGAGGACCCTGCTCTGCCTCTGCACCTGGGCTCTGCCTGTGTCCCATAGGCTCTCTGTGCCTGGCATGAGCTTTTCTCCAAGGCCCCTGGCTCATCCTTCCCTCTGTTTCCACTCAGGAGTCCTTTTTCCACAGTGGACCCTCTGGCTTCCTACTCTTAGCCACCTTCCACATCTCCCCCTAGGAGCTCGTGGGCACTTTCAGACTGCTTTTCCACTCTTGAGGCTCTAATTCTGGATTCTCTCTGCTTAAGCCACTATACCACCATTTCCAGTCCTCCCTGGCTGCCTGCCCCATGCTGATGCCAAGGCGCTTGGCAAGGCAAACTCCTCCCAGAAAACAAAAAGGAGGCCCTCTTCCCAGTCCACCTGAGGCTATTCTCCTCAATGCATCCTTCTAGGTCTCAGCTCAGGGTTATGGGGAACTGGGACATCTGCTCCCTCACCCAAGTCTCATCCTCTCTGAACTTCTCCCTGGGAGAAACATGCTTTTCCTTCCTGATTGAAGGGAATTTGTCACAATGCCACATCCTCTCTCTCACCTTCCCTAGGCCACATGCAGTAGCTGCCCTTTTCTTCCCTGGAAAAATCAATGCACGGACTTAATGGCAGATAGCATACAAAAGCAAGATCTTAACAGAAAAAAGGGAAATAAATCAGGAAATATTTTTTTAATATCGACACCATCTTACATACAGCATGCTTGCTTTTGTCAGTATGAGAACAGGTAGGGCAGGGTAGGTAAGAAATTTTTTTACTTTACAGCAGAGCAAAATGAGGCTCAGAGAGGTTAAGGGACCTGCCAAGGTCACACAGTTTGTAGGGGGCCACAGCTGAGAAGTACACATGAGTGCTTTGACATGGGGCGAGTACTCCTCTCGTGGCACTGGGTCTCCTCCCCTGCTAGGATGCCGTTTTCCTCCACGGGACTGTGAAGTCAGCCGTGGGGCACCATCAGTTCCTCCAATCTGCTCCTTGTCTCTTAAAGTGATTATAAAGTAGAAACCATGAATTCCACAGCTGCAGGAACAGTGGGAATTCTGCCTCAAATAGGCACAAATCCTGGAAGCAGCAGTTAATGCTGAAATCACTGTGAGCTTCATTTAATCTTTGTTTTTTTAAGAGATTGCCAGCTATGAATGTCTGGGAGATGACCAATGATCCATTATAAGCACTAAATAATTTGTAAATCAAACCTCTTCTACCAATGGCAATGTGATGTCAAAATCACTCAACTCAACAGCAAATGTTGTCTCCAAAGGTAGTTTGGGAAGGCAGAACAGGGACATATAAGTGTGTGGGCATGCAGAAGGAGCAAAATCTGGCACAATAGTTGGGGAATGTTTGTGCTCTGCCCTATTCCTTGCTGGGAAACCTGCCCAGACAAGCCTCTATAAGCCCCTCAATCAAGTAAGCACCCCCTCCTCATTTATCGAGCTTATGAGAGAGTGAGGGTCCCGCTGTCCACAGCAAATGATCTGAAACTACTCAGACCTCTTTCTGCATAATGCTTTTTACATGAGAAGAAAAGTTTGAATACCTTATTCCATTGCCGCCTCCAGCTGCTTCGGCTTCTGTGAAATCTGCCTGACCAGCCTTCTGGACTACACTCTGCCCTCAGGAGTCTATATTCTAGGATAACCCTGGCTGATCTTTTGAGAACCAAAGTCAGATCATGTCATCCTCTCAGCTGAAGGTTTCTGTCTCCCCCGGTTTCCCATTGTATTTAGGATAAAATTCCAGTTTCTTGTCGTGGCCTGTGAAGCCCTACAAGTTTTGACCACTCCCTACTTCTCCAACTTCTTTTATACCTTCACCCAACTGGCTTCTAAGCTGCAGCCTGTTCTGGCCTTTTTATTCCTGCATGAATAGGTCAAGATGTTCCCACCTCTGGGTCTTGGCCTCAACCTATGCCTTGGTGTCCTTGTTAAAGTCTGATCTCAGATGTCAACTCCCAAGAAAGACCTTCCCTAAGCATTCTGTTTTGCATTCCCCTCGTTTTTGACTTTTAACGCACATCTCTACTGGAGTATATACTTATTTACTTGATTATTACCCATCTCGTTCATCTACAATGGAAGGGACTTTGCCTTATTCACAGCTGTATTAACAATACCAAGAGGACTACTTGGTTCACTGTGGCATCCTCGTGAAACTTGATAATTGATTGGGCCGATTCCTTTTTTCCCTCTAACTTATGGTCTCCATTATCAGTTGAGCAACAGCCATACTGAAGTTTACCAGAGACCCAGTCATTCATTTTTATAAACTCATTTGTTCAACAAGCAGACACTAATTTCCTCCTGTTTTCCAGCCCCCGCTCCATGCTAGGCATTGAGGCCACAGAGCAGTGCTTGACCTTCAGGAATAAAAGATCTGGAAAACTTCATGATACCTGTGCCATATGGGAAGAAACAGAACAAAGGTGTGCATCATGTACTCAGAAAGGGGTTTCCCAAGGTCAAGGGTTTCAAGGAAGGCCTTCAAAAGGAGACAAAGCTTGAAATGTATCTTGGAGGCTATGGAGGAGTTGGGTAAACCAGGGGCTGAAGTATTCTAAGCGTAGGAAAAGCAAATATCAAGAGCCCAGAAGAGCTCGGCAGACATCACTCCTGGCAGCTGGTGTGAAGGATTCCCACCATGGAGAGCCTGCAGCTAGAGGGGCAGATCCTGGCTAGATTAGGAAGCGCTTTTAGGACATTAAGGAGTTTGGACTTTATTTTGAAACGATTATAAACTTTTAAGAAGGGGAGTGACTTTAGGCTTCTGTTTTTGTAAGATCACTTTGGCCATGATGGAGAGGATGTATCATGGGAGAAAACAAAAGAGACAGAGGCCGTCTAGAAATCATTTTGGTGTTTGTAAAGAGACCCTGTTCCCCTGGACTAAGGGAGCATAATAGTTTCCTAGGGCTACTGGGAATTACCACAAACTAGGTGGTTTAAAACAATAGAATCATATTCTTTCACGTTCCAACCTCCAGGTCAACGCCTCTGGGGAAGGACCTTTCCTTGTCTTTTCCAACTTCGGTAGCCCCGGATATTCCTTGGTTTGTGGCAGCATCATTGCAGTCTCTGCTTCCATCTACATGTGGTCGTCTTTTCCTTGTGTGTGTGTCTCTCTCCATCTGACAACTTCTTCTTGTTAGGAGACCATGTGGGATTATGGCCCATCCTGTTGACCTCAACTGGATTATATCTACAGAGACCCTATTTCAAAATAAGTTGAGGGGTGTGTGCATAATTTGGGGGTACATAATTCAACTCATCACAGGGAATAAATGGAATGAAAAGGGAGGATTCCAGGGTTGGATAGAGATGGATTCCGTAAGTCTCAGAAGCTAAGCAGATGTGAAGGTTTTAAAAGAAAGAGGATAATCTAAAAAGATTGCCATGTTTGGGACTTGTGCAATCAGGTAGAGGGTAAAGCAATCCATTAAGATACAGAGTGTGCCGTGTAAGGCTTAGAACCCACAATCCTGGTTTCTCTTCTACCAACACTGAGCACATCCTGCAGAGCAATCTTCAGGGCCTGAAGAACTCCCTTAGAGAGGAAGCAATGGCAAACAAGGCAATACTATGAGCAGAGCAAGAGGAACATTTGCTTCCTCCAAGTTCAGACCAGAATCGGAAATGAAAATCAAGCTTCTGAATTCAGTTGGTCTCTTGAAAGCTAGAGTCGGAGACTCAGGTGGAGTTTTCCTTACAGAGGAAAAGGAAGGAAACTTGTTTTCCCAGCCTGATCTATGGACCCTTCATTCATTCTGGAGCCAGGTTGAAATAAATAGCATCTTGTTTGGCTGAAAGTCCTGAGAAAATAGAGGCCAACTGTAGCTGGCAAGGAAGGGCATTAATATGGGCCGGAAACGGCAGCCTCCGCAGGTACAACACCCTCTTCTTCGGGCCTCATAATCCAGGGCCTTGTTCTGACATGGTTTCATCCGGTACCTATTGCCGAGACTCTTTGATGTCCAGACCAAACGCAGCCCACTTTCCTGTGGGCACCAGTGCCTTTCAGCATGTTTACCTGGAGGTGCTGGTTCTCTGCGACATCCGCCTATCGTTTGAAACAGAGTGAGGTGGAGGGGGGTGGCTGCTCCCCAGGAAAAGGCCGATTGAATTTGTAGGCCCCAGACGGAGGTGATGATTCAGTATTTCAGCAGTGGTCTGGGAGGAAGCTTGGGTGGGATGGAATGAAATCCACCTTCCCTCCGCTCAGAAACCAGTTCAACCTTGGAAAACCCTCAACAATATGATGGCTTATTGGGGCTGAGACAGTTGTCAGGGACCGGGCCAAAAGGGATGTGACCTGCCACGTGTTATAGATTGTCCACCGACAAGCCCCCAGTCCATGTTCTTCTTGACATTTTCCCTCCTTCTTGTCTGTCTGACAGTTGGAAAAGTCTTGTGTGGCTTAGTTGGCTCTGACAAGCTTTCTGCTGCCTAAGGGGGGGAACCACCTCTGCTCCTAATCTGACCCAGCTAATTGGCCCTGGGGAAGTAAATTATGTAGAAAGAAGAGCTGTCTCTGACTCTTGCCACATATATCTCCTAACTAGAGGAGACACAAAGAGTGACCACAGCCTTCTTATAAATCTGCTGTGGCCTCGTGACCTCTGAGCAATAATAAATAGTATTCTTGCAGGCCGTCCTGAAGATATGAAGACGTTTTGTGAGAACATCTGGCATTCATTGACTCAGGAAAAGGAAGAAAAAAAAAATCACAAGACTTGGGAGCGAATTTCATTTTCTTTTCATGTTGCCATGTGGGTGAAGGAGCCCCCTCTGTCTTTAAGCAAATGTGGGGCTGGGGGTACATGAGCTCCCTTTCAAGTTTTAAAGGGGACATGAAAATGCACATGTGTCCTGTGAAGATATCCTCTGACAGGGGGCATTGTTTTGAAGGGGCCTGGGATGTCCGGCTATTGTAATTTAGCATCTGTATGTCTTCTTTCTCTCTGGTGCTATGAAGTTTTTCTCTGTGCTGCCCCCTGGGAAGACCTGGGTTACAGATTATGGGTTCTATAGGTTGGTTAGGGGACAACAAGGTGTGTGAGATCCAGGTGGATCAGAGTCCAGAATGTTAGTGTTCTCTCTCTCTATTTTAGAGAAATAAGCCCTTGGTTCATAAGCCCTTGCACCCACGAATTTAGACTCCCTTTGGAATGCAGTGGAAGCTCACTTCCGAGGGGTGCGTTTTCCACGGTGCCACAGGATGAGCGTAAGCCTCTTTCCCCCATAGTAAAGCCGCCTGCTCTTTGATCAGTGAGTTTAAGTCAGA
This sequence comes from Galago senegalensis, assembly GCA_963575145.1. NCBI lineage: Eukaryota > Metazoa > Chordata > Mammalia > Primates > Galagidae > Galago > Galago senegalensis. The sequence continues at coordinate 8,900 of CAUYTI010159768.1, forward strand.
ATAGGTCTTAGGTAGCCAAAGTGGCTTAAAATGTTAGCAAACAGTGGGATCCCTTTTAATTTTTAAAGGGAACTCTAATTCTACCCTTTATGACTTGCTTAATTATCCGGGGGCCCCTGAACAGCTGTCTATTGATTCCAATTAACATGATTGACATCTCCTCTGGAAGGTACAAGCTAATCAACTATAGGATCCCCCACTGAGAATTCATTTCCTTCTTGGAGTCACTCCTGGGCTGGAGGAAACTTAAATAGAGAATTGAGATTCAGCACCCACAGCTCAGATTTACTCTTTTATATACAGCCTCCCAGTGTCTTGTAGAAGGTTAAAAAAAAAAAAAGGCTAGAAATTTAAAAAATGGCTATTTTTGAACCAAAGTAGACTTAATTCTGTTGGCTTTCATTTTCCTTCCTTTCTATTTTTTTGTGAATCTAAATTGATCCCTTGAATGTTTGATTTCCTTTTCTTTTCCGGTTCTGAAGGACCCATGAAGTCTACTTTTATTCCTTCTGACAACAAGTTTAGAAGTTGACATGAACTTCCTGATACAGCCAACTTTCAATTTTTCATCTTTTTTCAGTGACTTAGTTGGAGATTTTGATGGTTTGCTAGTGACATTTTCAGATAAAACAAAAGCAAGTTAAGAGAGAAGGTATGTCAGATAACAAGCCGGGTCTCTAAGACCAAGTGCTAGCATGGTGCTGAATCCAAATATGAAACATGAGGCCTAATGCCAGCAATTTCTTTCAACACGCGTTTCTGCCTATTGTGTGCCAAGTGTGGCAATTTCTAGAAGGAGTCAGTGTGATCTGGCTGCAAACCTGCGGCATCCTCTTCATTCCACGTGTATTCCTCCTCATCAGGGGGTAAACCTGAGTGTTACAGTTGGCACCAACCACCATATAAACAATGTTCGTATGTGTTTGCCAGAAAAATAAAAAAGTGCTATCAGAGGCTGCATAGTATGCAGTTCAAAGGGGCAGTGGTTAGGCAAATCCTAATATTAATTGACATTTTATTTGACTATAAATTTCATAAGGGCAGACACAGTGTTGGTCCTGCTGACCACCACATCCAGCGCCCTAGCTCAGTGCTTGGCAGGCCACTGATACTGGCTAGGTATTTGTTGAGTGAACCAGTTCTCTGGGCCCAGACCCAGTACTGGCAAGGAAACATGGGCCAATTTTGAGCTGGGTGAACTGAGCAGATAGAATAATTCTGGGATGGATAGATTGGAGAAGGGGAAATGAGATGAGATTTTTGTTTTGGATAACCAGTAAGAGATAACAGGTAATGGGCAAATACTACTAAGTGTTCACTCTCAAGAAAGAGCTCATAGACCCTGGGTATTTATACAAGAGGAGACACAGCACCACATTCCTAACTGTGGAACGACTCTGGTTTAATTAGCTTTGGGCAATAAGTAAGAAGAATGGTGAGAGAGCCCTTGACATCAAGCAGGATAGTCCAGCCAGTCTTCTCCTCACTGCAGAAAATGGGCCCCCACCCACCTCCTCTTTTATCTCTCTTTCTGGAGCCATCCCATTTACTTAGAGGAGCAATGGGGGTGGAGGGACGGTTTTCAGCTGTAAAGCTAAAAAACTGGATGGCTCCACTAGACTAGAAAACCAGTGACCAGGGCTGATGCTGCAAGGCCACACCCCCTGGTAAAAACCAAATGCTCATAGCAGCATTTCTTGGCCAAAATGGAGCCAACAACAACAAATAGAAACAATCCCGCAGCCCTACCCTGGGAGTTACAGAACACTTTTATTGTGTTTCTCTTTCCCCCATTTCCGAAGTCTAACAGATGGGAGTGTGTTGCCTATCATTTGTCAACCCCAAATGCCAGGTTATGTATCTTAATGTCACTTCTTCTTACCACTACAATAAATCTTCGGACAATTAGAAACTTCCCAGCATCCTGCAGGGAGGCCAGGCCCAAGACTGGACTTTATGGGGGGAAACTGGAGAACTTCTGATGTTCCGTTCCCAGCTGTTTGAAAAATTACAGTGCTCTCTGCATTTGGGATCGTGCTTTCCATTTTTTCCACTTCTGTTCTTGGTTGGTTTTTCTTGTTTATGCCCATTTTCTGGGTGGAGGGAGGGCCAGAGGAGAGGTTAATAACGCAGCCTCAGAGAACAAAAGCTGCATGGGGCTCCAGGCCATGTGTGAGCTGGTTTCTACTTACCAGCTCTGGTCACTGTAGGGCCTGTTGTAGCCCCGAAAGCCTTTTTTTTTTTTTTATTAAATTATAGTTGTGTACATTAATGCAATCATGGGGTACAGTGTGGTCAATTCTCAATATACAATTTGTAATACTCTCATCAAACTGGTTAATGTAGCCTTCATGTCATTTTCTTAGTTATTGTGTTAAGACATTCATACTCTGCTTTTAGAAAGATTCACTTGTGCCTTTATAAGATAAACCATAGAGATGACCCCAGCAATCATCTTCCCTCTACCCATCCACCTCCCATATTCTAAGGCTAGAATCCCCTGCCCCCTTCCCCATATTCTAAGGCTCTAATTAGGTTATAGCTTTCCTATGAAAGCTATAAATTAGTTTCATAATAGGGCTGTGTACATTGGATACTTTTTCTTCCATTCTTGAGATACTTTGCCAAGAA
>CAUYTI010159770.1:0-33816 GCA_963575145.1 Galago senegalensis
TTCTTTCATTTGAGAAGTATATATTAGTTTCATAGAAGGGCTGTGTACATTGGATACTTTTTCTTCCATTCCTGTGATACTTTGCTAAGAAGAACATTTTCCAGTTCCATCCATGTAAACATGAAGGAGGTAAAGTCTTTGAGAACACTTAGAGAACTAAAAATAGACCTGCCATTCGATCCTACAATTCTACTATTAGATATATACCCAGAAGATAAAAAATCACATTACAATAAAGATGTTTGTATCAGAATGTTTATTGCAGCCCAATTCATAATTGCCAGGTCATGGAAGAAGCCCAAGTGCCCATCGATACCCGAATGGATCAATAAACTGTGGTATATGTACACCATGGAATACTATGCAGCCCTAAAGAAAAACAAAGACTTTACCTAACAGGATATCTTGCTGACAACTTGTTGCTCCCCTTCCAGAAAGAACTCCAAGGCCTTAAGAGATCAGGTGCCCAAGAAATAGTGGATTAAAATTGATTTCCAGGTGGTATTTCACTTGCAATGTTTTTGCCCTCCACAGGGCACTGCAGAAGTTTGATTCTTAGCCTGGGAGCCCCCAAACCTGAGCTGAGCGTTCTCCCCAAAGGTGGGGCTCCAGTCTCTGCTAGGAGAATGGGGACCGAAGACCCCATTCTTGGCAAAGGAAAGCACCCCAGAAAAAGAGGAAAACTAAAAAGTAAGCTGAGTGAGTTGGAACAAAGAAAAGTCAGCCAGTTTACATTTAAGCCAGCCATTGCTAGCAAGCCTCTTGCCTTTTCTGAAATTCTAGGCTGTTGGGGATACAGCTTACAAACACCCTGCTGGGGCTGTGAGCACTCTGAGGAGAGTAATGGCCATAGAAGAGACTATGGCAAGTCCTAGGAAAGATACATCTTCTAGGGCATTTTCTGCCCATTAAACAGGCAAGGCAGATATCCACTGTGGAGATTTGCATTTGCCTGGGGCAGAGACCAAGGGAGGAGCTTGAGCCCTGAGATATGGGCAGAAGAACTAATATCCCTTATCACAGAGGAAAATCCTCTGTGGTGGTGAGGGAAGGAAAATGCCCCTCCCACCAATTCCTCAGAGGAGAGTAACTCCAGTGGCCTTTTACTCCACAGAGAACTAGTGGAGCTTAATACCTCCCTAGAAATCTGTGAATGCGACCTCAAGCAGGAGGGTCTCCCAATCCAAGCTTGGATTTCAGATTACTGAACACCACCCTTAAGGTTAATAATAATAGCAATAGAAGCTGATAACAATAATAATAACAATCGAAGAAACTGCTGACATCTTTGTTCCCTCCCTCATCTTACCCTCTGGGCAAATAGACTTTAATAAAATCAGAGTGGAGTAAACACTCTGGGCCATTACCGAAATCCCATGATGGGCAATGGGCCCCTGAGCTCCCACTTTTAATTCTACTCTATGTTTCTTGTCTTTTTTTTACCATCACTTCTAACTCTATTTCTTCAGCCGATTGCTGCCAGTTTCCACAGGTCTCAGCTGATACTGCTCTAGGGACGGGACCCTGACAAGTCTCCATACACATTCTGAGAGGTGGCTTCCACAGTGTCCCCACCCACTAGCACTTGAGCCAGGCCACGTGACCACATTTCCATGTAACGCCAAGCAGTCAGAGGTCACGGAGTGGGTGCCCTTGGCTTCAGTTTGGGGAGATGCTTTTAATCCCAGGAGAAGCTGAATACTTGCCCCAGATCCCAAATCTTGGTCACGTCCTGAGAAGGCAGACAGCTGGAGAAGATCACGCAGGTGGGGGAGGCAGCTTTCTGGGAGGTGCTGGAGGGACAGGAGTCTTCCTCCAGCCTGTCCTTTAGGCAGCTGCATCACACACACACGGCCTGCCCCCAACACTGGGCTTCTGCAGCACATAGGAGCCTCTGCACCGGCTCAGTCTGGCTCAACCAAGAGCAGCTCTCTCCACATATTGCCTTGGTTCATCTCATCACAGCCCTGGGAAGCAGGGGATGATACAGATGGGGAGACTAAAGCCCAGAGAGATGCAGTGATAGGGCAGGGATTTGATTCTGAAGCTCATGCTCTTGACCTCATTGCCATCTGTCTCCCTGTGGAGTCAGGCAGCTGGTCCTTGGACAGACTCACTCTCATTGTCTCCAAAATGAAAAAGTGAGACCAAGCCTGGACGGTAAGATTACAGGGCTGATTGTTAGTGACCAGTTAGGCCCTGCCAGCTGTTAGCTGGCCCTGTGTTTGATCCCCTGCCCTCATGTAGTGTTTTTAAAGTATGTCCACAAATTCTCCATTGAGTCTCCTCTCCTCGAGTGCAGGTCATACTTGGTGACTCATTTCTGATGAATAGAATGTAGAGAAGTGACAGTGAGGGAAGAGTAGTCACTTAGATTTAGGGCCCCTCCTCGCTACCAGGGTGTCTTTCTACAGAACAGTGTGTGGTCTCCTGGAGGGGAGTCACTGTGGCCTAATCATTTCTCTTATTGCCAGACCTTGCACACTGCCTAGCACACAACAGCTGCTAGACAATTTTTATAGTACATAAATGAATGAAATAAATCATTCAAAAGGTTGCCACTGGCACGTCTCCAAAGGTATTTATGGATTTGGATTTATCAGAGTGGCTTAGAAATGTGGTCAAAGCTTAAATTTCATCAAGAGAAATCTTCAGTGACTCTCTACCATGGTAAGGTTGAAGCCGGGAACTTACAAAACAAAATGTTCATTGTGAATCCACTAGCTTTTCCATCTAAATTTGAGAAGATTCCAGGTGCTATCTTAAGCCAATGTCATTTTCTTCCTTTTTCAGGAAAATCAGAAGGTTTTTAGATTCACTAATACTGTAAAGCCAATGTAAGAGATAATTTTCCTTTGAATAACTATTAAAGTGTTTTAATAAATAATAATACATTTGGTAAGATGCTATTTTCTGGGTAATTTCTTTTGTCATTTGCATGTGAGTGCTATACATTAAATATTTCAAGCAAACATACTAACTTTTAAACTGTGTCATAAAATATACATAATAAAATTTTATTAATCTCAAATTCGTGCAAGGACTGAAAACTACTTATGATAAATGCACAATAATATACTTAACTGTATTTTCAGTTCATTGAAGAAAATGTACTATTATAGCACTTTCATATTTATGTGCTGAAAATTACTTTATGTGGTAAGCACATAATTATATTATGTACTTTTTTATATATATACTGTATATATACATATTACATAATGTACATGTGCATGCGTGTATATATATGCACCTCATATATATACACCACACCGCATGAGTCATCTCAGGCAGGAAAGTCACTACAATGACACTATACAAATTGTATAATATCATGATATATTACTCATAATAAAGTTGAATAAAAAATAACTTTTAAAAAAAGGAGCCACGGGAGCAACCGAGAGTCAGAGCAAGTCGAGACCAGGTCACAAAGGACACTGGGGCTTCCTCTGGGCTTGGGTCACTCACTCTGGGGGAAACAGGCTGTCATGAGCACACTCAAGAGCCCCATGAAGAGGCTCACACAGGAGGAACTGAAGCCTCCAAGCCAACAGCCATATGAATAACCCTGGAAGCAGAGCTGCAGCCCCAGTCAAGCCAGCAGACGCCTGCAGCCCTGGCCCATGTCTCGACTGCAACTTCATGAGAGGTACTAAGATAGAACCGCCCAGTGACTCCCAGATTCCTGAGCCTAAGAAACCACAGGAGATGATAAATGCTTGTTTTAAGCTTCCAGACTTGGGAGTTATGGATTGATTACATAGCAACAAATAACTAATAAACCCATTCTGTTCATCTTTTTAAAATGATCTTTTATCATTATCTGCTTGGCATCACTTCCACACCACCCTAAAGACTAGAAAACCTGTTCCATGAAGCAGCGAAAACTGGGGCAGGAGGTGGGGGGGGGGTGAGTTCTTTTGCACAATAATGTGGTACAACTTCTCTCCAGCATTTACCAAGAAGTTCACCTTCTCCCAAAGGACACAGAGATTCCCAAGGCTCTCCCAGGCTACAGCTTACAACTGGTCCTACTATGTATTTTTCGTCCCTGAGGACTTGAAGGGAGCCCTGCCCAGAGGCCTACTGGCCCTCTCTGACTTACTGCTGGGGGCAAAGGAGCTTCCTGTGACAGAGTCCAGGGCAACACTTGCCCGTGCTAAACATGTGGGAGAAGAGGCACAACATATCCCTGGCCTGGACAAAGCCCAGGCGGCGGCCACCACAGCAGGGTCGTCATCAGTGATGGAGGAGGGGCAGCTGGAAGCGCCCACAGCCCTGTTTGAGCCCTCTTAAGTGACAGGCTATCCCTCAGCTCTGAGAAGAAGCACATGAAGCTGTTGGCAGTGGCTGCCTCTGGAGTCAGATGTGGGTGGCCGGCCAGACAGGGAGACATTTTTTCCCCTTGTACTCTGTGTATGTCTATTGAATTTTGAACTATGTGTACGTGTTACCTATTTTAAGTGAGATCAATGAAATATATTTAAAGTCATAATTTATCATAAACTGTACTTAGACACTCCTAAAAAGAAGGGTTCAGCTTGCATGAGTTTGGGGAGCTCAGCTAACGCATCCCTTCCTGGAATCACATTTATGTGCTGAGGAACTAACATGTTTTGCAGTAAAGAATCACATTTCATCTGCATAAACCTGAATTTTCCAAATTTGTTCAACCACATAACTATTTTTCATAAATTCTATATAAATAGCTCTGGTTATTAATAGCTGGATGTGTGTTTCATGCCACAGGGCTCAGGACTGTGCCATTGACAACATAGTTCCAATGGACACACCCTCGAACACCGGCTGTGGGGCCAGAGGGTAGGATGCAAGGATGGGAGGGCAGCTTGACCAGAAGGCAGGATGAGGGCTTGAGGAAATAGAGAACTTGAGAGTGTGGAAAGGGCCCCTTGCCTGCTCCACAGCTTTCCCAAGGGCAGCCTCTCATTCATTCATTTTTTCATTCTTTTTTTTAAAATTTCAGAATATTATGGCAGTATAAGCATTTTAGTTACATGAATTGCTTTTGTACCATTTGGGTCAAAGTTATAAGTGTGGCTATCATCTGGATAGCATGCATTGTCCCCCCTCTCACCTACTTGATTTTTTAAAATTTTTATTTATTTAATTTTTTTGCAGATTTTGGCCGGGGCTGGGTTTGAACCTGCCACCTCCAGTATATGGGGCCAGCGCCCTACTCCTTTGAGCCACACATGCCACCTCCACTGATTTTTTTTTATCAGTGTTTTTTTTTTCTATCTGGGCACATTAATGTTGACTGATTAGTTCCAATTTAATCGTGACTTTATCTGCTGTTTATTTTCCCATTCTTCTGATACTTCACTTAGAAGAATGGTCTCTAGTTCCATCCAGGTACATACAAGAGATGTTAATTCATTTTTTATGACTGAGTAGTACTCTGTGGTGTACACACATACTATACTACATTTTATTAATCCACTCATATATTGATGGGCACTTGGGTTGTTTCCACATCTTTGTGAGTGTGAACTGTGCTATTGGAAACATTCAAGGGCAGGTCTTTTTAATAAAATGTCCTTTTATCCTTTGGGTAAATACCCAGTAGTGGGATTTCTGGATCAATGGCAGGTATACTTTATTTCTTTGAGAACTCTCCATGCAACTTTCCATAGAGATGGTCCTAGTCTGCAGTCCCACCAGCAGTGTAGGAGAATTCCTATCTTTCCATATCCACACCAGGATTTGTTGTTCTGAGACTTTTGGACAAGCCATTCTCCTGGAGTTAGCTGATACATCACTGTGGTTTTGATTTTCAGAATCATCTCTGATGATTAGAGACATTGATCATTTTTTTCATGTTTGTTGGCCATTAGTCTATCTTCTTTTGAAAAGTTTCTGTTCATATCTTTTGCCCACTTTTTAATAGAATCATTTGTTTTTTACTTGCTGATTTGCTTGAGATTCTGGTTATCACTTCACTCATTCTTGTAACACACCCTGTGTTTATGGCCTGAGCCTATATCAGGTATACTATCTGCCCTCAATAAACTCATTCCTGGTAACGAAGTTGTGCTTAAAACCAGCAGCCCCAAGACAGTGCAGCTCTTGCGGGCTTAGAAAAGCCTCTTCCAGAAAGTGGCCTGTAAGCCACGTTCAAAGTGTGAGCTGCAGTCAATTGAGGGGAGAAGCGTGGAAGATGCTCCCACTGCATTAGGAAGCTGAGGGCCTTGGAACTGAGAACAGGCAGGTAGGAGTGCTGAAGCTGCATGGGTTGTGCTGGCAGCTGCCTATGGTCCCAGCCCACTCCTACTGCCTGTCCTCTGCTCTGGGGTTCCAAGGGCTTCTGCATCTCACAGCCTCCTCACCCTCCCATAGGACCTAGCACAAGAAACATGGTAGGTGCTTGGAAGCCAGGAGGAAGAGAGTAATGTCTGTTTCAATAGGAAGGCAATTGTCACAGCAGGGGCCGAGTGATCACCAACCCCAGAATCCCTGGCCCAGGTGGCATCTTTATCAGTAGTTGCAGCCCTGAGAAGATGCCTCTTCCTAGATACAGAACCAACAGTGCCAGCATCTCCCACAGCCCCAGTTTCTCCAATAGGGCAGCAGCAAGTGCAAAGTCTGGGTTCTAGCCCAGGAGTGCAATGGACTGAACATTTGTGTCCTCTGAAATTCACGTGTTGAAACCATCAACCATTGCTATTAGGAGGTGGAGACTTTGGGAGGTGATTAGGTCCTGAGAGTGGAGCCCTCAGTAATGGGAGCAGTGTACTATCATGAGGCCCCAGAGACACTCTCTCCCCCACCTCTGCAGGTGAAGACACAGCAAGAAGGTGCCACCAGTGAGCCAGGAAGTAAGACCTCACCAGACTCCAAATTTGCTGGTACCTTGATCTTAGACTTCCCAGCCTCCAGAGCTGTGAGAAATACATTTTTTTTTTTTGAGACAGAGCCTCAAGCTGTCCCCTGGGTAGAGTGCCATGGCATCACAGCTCACAGCAACTTCCAACTCCTGGGCTCAAGCGAGTCTCCTGCCTCAGCCTCCCAAGTAGCTGGGACTACAGGCGCCCGCCACAACCCTTGGCTATTTTTTTTTTTTTGGTTGCAGCCATCATTGTTGTTTTGGTGGGCCCAGACTGGATTCGAACCTGCCACCTCAGGTGTATGTGGCTGGCACCTTAGCCACTTGAGCCACAGGCGCCGAGCTGAGAAATATATTTCTGTCGTTTAGAAGACACCTGGTTTACGGTATTTTATTACAGCAGCCTGGATGGACTGAGGCAAGAGTATTAGTGCATCCTGTCTCTGTGTGCTCCTTCCCTCCTTCTGTTCTCCAGCCCCCTCCTCCCTTCCGTTCCTGCTTCCTTCCAGCACCTTTGCAATTGGCTCTCTGCATGTATTAGTTCCCTCTGTGTAAAATACTGGAATGGCTTCTGTCTTCCTGACTAACCCAGATCAATTCTCTACTAATTCAGGAAGCAGACCCTCAAAGTTGGGTCTCTGTGTTTGGCTTGTTTTCCCGCTTGAGTGTGAAGGTAGAGATGAACTCACTGGCATGAAAAATGGGGTAGCAGGGCCTGTGGCATCGCAGTTACTCAATTGTTTGGGAGGAAGCATCTACTGAAGATGAGACTTGGGGACAGGAAGGGACTACTACACTAGACGATGCCCAGGATGCCCACTAAGTCGATGTCCACAAGGACAGTGGGTGGACGGCATCTGAGTTCCCTGAAGAGATTATAAAAAGGAGAAGAAAAATAAAGACAAAAATGAAGAAAAGACAAAAGAGTGAGAAGGAGGAGGGCAAAAAGAGAAAAACAGAGAAAGTGGGCTATACTAAAATTAAGAACTATGGCCAAGTGATTCATTAAGAGCAAAAGGAGGCAAACCTCATCTGGGGAAGATAGTGGGACACACTCATTAGACAGAGGACTCATATCCAAAGAGCTTCTAGAACTCCGTAAGAAGACAGCTGGCAACCCAATAGAAAAATTGCTGATAGGGTTTGAATGGGCTCTTCACAAAAGAGCATGTCCTAGAGGCCCCCAAATGTAGGAGAAGGGGCTTGATTTCGTTAGTCATCAAGGAAACACCAATTAAAACTACAATGTGTCAAAACCAGAATGAGAAGCAGGGTTCGGTGGCTCACGCCTGTAATCCTAACATTCTGGGAGGCCAAGGCTGGAGGACTGCTTGAGCTCAGGAGTTTATGACCAGCCTCAGCAAGAGTGAGACCCTGTCTCAAAAAAAAAAAAAAAAATCCAGGCATTGTAGTGAGTGCCTTAGTCCCAGCTACTTCGGAGGCTGAAGCAAGAGGATCGCTTGAGCCCAAGAGTCTGAGGTTGCTGTCAGCTATGATGCCAGGGCACTCTACCAAGGACAACAAAGTAAAACCCTATCTCAGAAATAAAAAAATACGCAATGATATACCATTGTACACACACTAAGATGACTGAAAAGAAAAAGGCAGGGTATAACAAGCGTTGGTAAGGAGGTACAGAAATCAGTGCCCTTTGCTGGTAGGAATGTTAAATCATGCAGACACTGAAAAACAATCTGGTAGTTCCTCAAAAGTTTAATATACAGCTGGGCACAGTGGCATGTGTTTACAGTCCCAGCTACTTGGTAGACTGATGCAGGAAGAGCACTTGAGGCCTATGAGTGGCCACTACATTCCAGCCTGGGCAACATGGCAAGACCCCACCTCTAACATTTTTTTTAAGAATTATTTGCAAGTTTAACCTGCCATTTGACCTGGCATTTGCACTTTTAGGTGGAGTTTCAAGAGAAATGAACACACATGTCCACACAGAAATGTCCATGAATGTCCATAGAAGCATTATTCATAGTTCATACACACGTTCACCAGAAGACACGTGCAGGAACGATCAATGCAGCACTTTGTCGTAAACACTAGAAACTACGCAATATCCATTAACAGTAGAAGAGACAAACAACGGCCTGTATTTTCATAAATGAAGCCTTTGCTGTGATGAGCATGAATCATCCGCATCTTCACAGAATTACAGAGATGAATCTTACAGAGCCAAGTGACAAGAGCCAGGCCCTAAAGTAAGGTCCAGACCACACGAGTTCATTCATACAAAACTCAAATGGGCAGGACTGCGACATGGTGTCAGGATCAGGGTGTGGTTACCCCTGGGGCTGGGGGAGGCCTTGGAGGGCCCAGGAAGGCCGGGGGTGCTGGGGGTGCTCCTTTTAGACCTGGATGCTGTTGCACTGATATGTGCCTGGCTGCATGCTTACCATCTCTGCACCTTTCTGTATTTATATTAAAGTCAATAAAATGTTTATCAAATTTTTAAATAGTAGAGAAAGGAGGAGGAAAAAAATAGTTAACATGGGAATACCAAATAAGAAAGGCTTTGTGCCTTGGCAGCTGGGTTTCATTCCCATAACTGGTCTTGAGACCTGTCGGCACCCACAGCCTCTTGTGCCCACCAGCCACTGCAGCCTCCACCCACCCTGCACTGCAGCCCACATTCCCTGGCAGAGTCATTCAAATCTATATTTGTGCAGGGTGAGCCTCCTGCCTTTTGTTGGTGCCTGACTGATTGGCCTCTACAACTGAATAGGAGGTACTCAGAAGTACCCCAGAGACCCCTCTGGCTGCTAGACCAGTTTTCTTGCCTCGGTTGAAGCAGAACCCAGCTGCCCCTTGGTAATCAAGATGAACCATCCTGGACAGACAAGGGTCCCCCTTTCTTTGCCTCTTGGTTCAGGAGCCTGAGCAGCTCAAGACAGCCAGGCATCAGTCCCAGCTTCCAAATCAGAGGAGCTCTGGCTGCGTTCACTACGGGAGAGTCCATCCCCGGGAACTTAGGCCTTCAAACCAAAGTGGTTCTCTGTTGCTGGGTGTGAAGCAGAGACTTGGTGAGGGGCTGTCAGGTGTGACAGTGAGAGGAGTCCCTCCCCAGGCACAGCCCTTGACTCCTGGACCTGTGTACTCAGCTATGGGAAAAGTAACAGCATCCACCATTCACAGGTTCAGAGAAAGCAGGGGCCTCGAAGGTGTTTCCTGGGGGCGCTGTAACTGAGTGGCTGGTGTTCATTTCTCCCCCAGGCCAGCTGCTCCTGGGATCTTCTGCGCATTTGCACAGAGACTTCCTCAGTTTCAGCACTGAAGCCTGGAGCCCCAGGAGCCCTGTCAGTATCAGGCAAGCCAGATGGACAGTCACCACAGATGTCTTCCAAACCAAAGTCCCTTCCCCTGGGCAGGACCAGTCTTTTGTGCACTGTGTATGTCCTGGGCCTGGCCCAGACAGGGACCTGAGACGCAGGTGAGCAGGTCAGCACAGCCACCTCATGTGGGAAAGCTGGAGCAGGAGCCGGAGGGGGGGTGGGGGGGCAGGAGATCCTCCCTGCCAGATCTGAACCCGAGGAATGGCAGCCATGACAGGCAACATTCACAGGGCTCACACACAGGCCCTGTCCATGCCCTGGGTTTCATTGTCACTCTGTCAAGGCCATTTGCTCACATGGGCAGCCACTCTAAGGGATTGGGGGCAGTAGAAACTAACATTTGGAAAGTGTTTGCAGCCTTGGCTGGGCTTTTCCTTCATGCTGTTTCCTTGGGTGTCTCCCAGCCCTGTGGGGCAGAGTTGAGGCTAAGAGATTTTCCCAAGGCCCTGAGCCCCCACCTCAGTGTTGGAAGCAGATATGCACTCTCCGTGCTGTGTGTGGGAGGCCCCCGACACAGCCAGCAGCTCCAGCCAGCTGCCCGTTTCAGCCGAGAGGGCCAGCCGACGAAGCCAGCCATCGTCAGAGCCTCCACGCTCCTCTGTGGGGCAAAGAGGAGTCTGCTTTCTTACTTTACAAGGTCTTAGTGAGACTTTTGCCACCCATGAATAGTCATGAGTCAAGAAACCAGTTAGATCCACTCACAGGACATGAAGCAATCTACATACTCACTAATCAAAGTGGGGCCTGCGGACCAGCAGACACGGTGTCTGACTGGACCTGTGGGACCTCAGATGTCTCAGCCCTAACAGTCCCCCCTGTGCGCACAGCAGTAGGGTGTGCAGGGAGCCCTGCAGCAGGTGTGCTTACTGACTGCTGCTCGTGCTTAGTGGTGGACACCGCCTTTTCTTCCCTCTGCACCTCGACCTTTTCTGAGTACAGCTTGTGTGTGAGTTTGCCAGTGCGGCTGTAACCAAATACCACAGCCCAGGGAGCTTACACCACAGTCTAAACTAGTGCTTCAGCTATGCTTAAATAGGTTATCTCAGTGAGATGTGCTGTGCCAGTTGTTGTGTAAATAGTGGACCTGATGAGGGATGTGATCCTTTGAGTGCCCACTCTCAATTATCCCTTCCTATAAAGTGGGTCCCCTGGCTGGATGCTGTGTGTTCTGTAAAGCTCTGGAGGGTGGTACTGGCAGGAGAGGACAGCAGGCACCTGGGTCTGGAGCACTCACCTGTCACTGTTAGCACAAACCACTGGCCTTCCTAGGATAGAAGCATCCTAATGTAGTCACCTTGTCACCAACTCTTCAGTTGGCCTCGCAGTTTGGGAGGCTGAAGTCCAAATCAAGGTATCAGCAGGTTTCTGAGGAGGCCTCTTGCCCTGGCTTGCAGATGGCCCACCTTCTTCCTGTGTCCTCCCAACTTCGTCCCCCTGTGTGCATAAGCCCCTCATGTCTCCCTGTGTGTCCTCATCTCCTTTTCCTATCAGGACACCAGTCTGACTGGATGAGTGTCCATCTCAGTGACCTCATTTTAACCTAGACACTTCTTTAAAGCCCTCATCTCTAAATGAAATCACATTCTGAGGTCCCGGAAGTTAGGGCTGCATTTTGGCAGGGGGACACAATTCTATCTTAGTCCATTTTCTGTTGCTTATAACAGAATACTTGAAACTGGGTGATTTTTATAAGGGAGAGTAATTTATTTCTTACACTTATTCCCCACCTGGGGAAGTCCAAGTCTGAGGGACCACATCTCAGGTAAGGTCTCCTTGCTGGTGGGGACTCTCTGCAGCGTCCCAGGGTGGCCAGGACACCACACAGAGAGGGGGCTGAGCCTGCTGCCTCAGGCTTCGCTTCCTGTTCTCATAAAGCTGCCTCCTGCTCCCATATTAACCTGTTAATTTGTTAATCCATGAGTGGGCTAACCCACCATGGGAGCAGAATCCTCATGGCCCAATCACCTCTTCTTTAAGTATCTTTCAATACTGCCACAGTGGGGATTAAGTTTCCATGGGAAGATTGGAGGGGACAAACATTCAAACCTACTTGGCCTGCAGAGGCCTGCATCCCCCACTAACCCAGGAGAGCCTGGAATACAGATGTGGCTGCAAGGTGGGGCCAGTGGGAGGGGTGGAAGAGGGGCTATGAGCTGCAGACTCCTGGAGATGTGGGGTAATGTGGCCTTGCGGGGGTGTCCCTCAGGCAGAGAATTGGACAGGGCACTCAGGCCAGGCAGAGAATTGGACAGGGCACTCAGGCAGCGGGAATAGCACAATTTGGGGCACGGTATGCCTCCATTAGCACGGCATGCCTCTGTTAGGGGAGCCCACAGCAGACTCACAGCTGGCAGGGACCCAACCCCCTGCTGGGAACACACCAGGTCTCTGTAGGATTCTAAGCCAGAAGAGAGAAGTGAGACTAACCCATGGAAAGTGCTCATGGCATGGCAGCATCAAAGACGTGCGAACAGGACATGGCCCTGGAATCCGTATCCTCAGGTCACCACTGGAAATCATGCTTTTTAGCTGCAGAAGGAGGCTTTATAATCTTAGGGACCTGGCCTGCTGGGCGGTCTCCCAGCTTGGAGACGTGACTGAGTCCAGGCTCTAGTTTATCTAGAAGCAGAGACATGAGGATTAATGAGACAATATGAGTGACACACAGCAGAGTGCAGACATGGCTTGCTGTGTCTTCCTTTGCTGTTTCTGGTAGTGGTTCCCACTGTAAAATGAGACAGGGAAGTAGCTGGATGCCCTGGGGGTACAAGAGAACTGTGTGGGCCAGTCCAGGGGGAACTGTGGGCCCTGACTGCAGTCTGTAGGGTACTCAGAGAAGGGAGTGCTGCCCCTGCCCACAGAGTCCAGGCAAAGGGAAGCTTCGGAGCTGGAGTGGAAGGGCCAGAGCCAGCACTGTCAGGACACACTGACCCACTCAGCCTGGCCTCTCTGTGCTCAACCCAGAGCTGCCACTTCTGATTTCTGAACTGGCTCTTGGCACCCACGGTCCACGCAGACCCCAGGGAAGCTCAGGCTGGGGCTCAGGAGAGGTGTGGAGTGTGTTGTGTTGTGTTTGCATGTGTGTGTGCATGCACACCTGTCTGGGGGCACCACAAAGGCCTGGGTGGGAGGAGGTGCTCGATATAGGGGGTGGGAAGACCTGATCATTTCTTAAACTATTTCCAAAGATTTGATCAGGGATCATCTCAGGGGAAGAGAGTGAGAATGAAGGACGTGGAGTCTAGCCTCTGTGCCCCCACCCCCCCACCCCACCCCACCCCCCATCACCCCCCCTCCCGTCTCCAGGTGTGTCTCTGATATGTTTAGAATTTCAGGGAGGATTTTGTGTGGAGAAAAAGTTCTGCTATAAACAGTGGTTGGGGGTGGGGTGGGGAAGAAAACCAGAAGCAAGGTAATATCTAAGCTTTCTTTCTACTAAGGGTGACTCATCACCAGTTCCCACTGGTTCCTGCATAACCCCTTAGGAGGAAGGAGGGGACTGCCCTTTACTTATCTGTACCCTCAGGGCATAGCCTGCTGTGGCAAACAGCACTGGGTCACTGTCCACTGTCTAAGCTGAACACTGGGTGGTGTCCCACAAGGGGCCAGCTTTGTGGCATCTAACAGAAATCAGGACACTTATCTGGCCCTGAATCTATAGCTGAGCACACATATGAACAGGGCTATGCTGAGATTTTAGGAGGAAAACCCATGCGCATGTGCCATTTTCCCTAAACATTCAGGTTCTGGGGTACGTGCATGTGTGTGCATGTGTGTGCACTGTGTGCACGTGTGAGTGCACGTGGACGTGTATAGAGCCCACACCCTTAGTGCCTGCCAGCACTTTTGTGGGATCCACTCCTGGTCCTGACAGTTGGGGGGGGGGATGTGTATAATTCAATGTGACTTTGCCCCGCACCAGCCCTATGGGGTTGATCCAGGATGGGTGCCTGGTCTAAGCCAGGCCCACCAGAGCCCCCTCCTCAGGAGTGTGGAACTGGCCCTGGGGACCCTGCCTCACTGGAGAGAGACATAGCCTAAGAAGATTTGGGGAAGTCACTTTCCACGGCTGGGCCTGGGCAGCACAGTGTGCCCCTCTGCAGGACAGAGGAGAGGCGGGCACCTCTGCCACACCCAGCCCCGGGCTCCCTGGAGGGCTAGTGTGGCTTCCTTGCCCCAAGTTCCTCCTTTGGTGTAAAGACAGCTAGAATTGATTGCTCACTAAAGACCTAAATCTGGCACAGGCTTTTCTGAGGCTCCTCTCTCCCTCTTGAAAATCTGGACTAACCAGAGACCCCGGACACTCTGAACAGGTTGCACCCCACAGATGGTCTATAGCATGTGACAAGTCGTTTACCTAAGGAGGCTGGACCTGGGGCAGCTACCTGGAAAGGCTACTGTCCTTTTCCATGTTTTAACTATATGCAAGCTCCCGACTGGAGCTGGGAAATTCCCTGTGCCACTCGGGGAACTTGCTGCACAGATTCTACAACTCAGAAAGGCCCCTTTTTAATCCCCTCAAAAGGCCATGGCATGCCCACCTTCATGATGCTGCCACCTTCCAGAACCCCTGGCCTTAGCTTGTTACTCCTTAGCCCTGGACCTGGAAATTTCCCTTGAGCATAACGCCTAAGCCCAGACAGCTGACCTGCTCACCCTGCCCATGTGCCAGCCACATGCCAGCCCCGCATGGCCTGTGTACTCTGTCTGTTACCTCCCTGTTTCCTTAGAGGCTGTCCTCCCACCCACCCAGCCGACAGGCCGGGGACCCTTCTCCCCAGATTGGCCCCATGTGTGTCTGCTGCTGCCCTTCCCTCTGTGGCCTCCCTGCTCCAGCACCACCTTCCTCTTGACACCTTCCCAGTCCTGAGCACTCTGTCTGGCACAGAGCTGGTTCTGCAAACTCTGGCTGAACTGAAACCCACTGTGGTTGTACTTCCTGAGCTGGTCTTTTTTTTGTTCCCACGCCCGGTTCCCAGGTCCCCTCACTGTGACCCAGATGGTGTCTTCCCAGGAGGCCTCTGCTGTGTCTCCTGCCAGGGCTCCATCAGCGTGCTTAGAGAGTGTGGGCCACACTAAGGGCCTGCCCTGACCTGCCCTGCTCTGCCCTGCCTGGCAGCCAGGAAGGGCTTCCTGCTCCCATTTCTGAGATAAACAGCCAGCTCCAGGGGACTGACCCCCACACTGCTGTCGTCCAACTGAGCAGCACCTAGGCCCCCCAGTGGCTCCTCACTTAGCTCCTCCTTGCATCTCCTTTGTGGGTGGCTGTGGGTGGCCTTCAGGAAACACGGCACTTAGCAGGCTGAGGCCTCAACTCCTTTGGCAGCTAAGGAGCCAGAGGAAGGACCTGAGCCTGAGGCCCAAAGCCTTTGTGTACAAGGAGGGATAGGAGAGGGACACCTGTGAGGTCCCAGCTTGGGGGCTGCCTAGGGAAGGAATGGGGCAGATTTAGGGGTCTCAGGGCTCCAGCAGGGTTCCCCACCTCCCAATTTTTCCATTTCTTCCTCCTGGACTGAGCACTGGGGAAGAGGCCACTGGGAGGGAGAAGCCCCCTGTGTGACATGGAGGGAGCAGGTAAAAGGGGCACAGAGAGAATGTGCATTTCAGAAAGGGCCTCTGCCAGGGTTAGTTACAAAAATAACTGGCCAGGCAGATCTCAGCTACACTGGCTCGGGGGAGGTGCTCACCTGCACAGCCTGTCCCCTCCCTGCACTGAGCCAGAGACCATGACAGAGAAAGAGTGATGAGACAAAGGGGCTTTTGGAGACCCCACTAGCACAGGAGTGGGGGAGAGACTCTCCACTCAGGCCACTATGGGGAGCCTGTGGCTGTGGCTGAAACCTCCTCTTGGGGAGAGGGTTACACTCTCCAGCCCTGGGTTCCAGGAAGTGGAGGATGCCGGCCCCCACCTCTGCACTCCTTGGCTTCTGCAGGCCTTACTGGGCCAGCAGCTAGGAAAGCTTCCAGCTGCAAGGGCAGGGGACTATCCCCAGGGGCTTAGGGGGATGGCTTATCTTCCTCTTGTAACATGGGGTCTGGGCAGGTGGTTGTGACAGCGGCTCAGGGTCAGCGATTCTAGGCCATGCCTGGGGCCTTTCCTCTGGATGTGACTCTCCAGACAGTGCCCTCCCCACCAAGAAGCGAGGAGTGGCAGGAGCTGGCCAGTTTACCACTTTCCTGATGTCAGAAAGGCCACAATGTCCCCAGCTAACCACAGTGAGGGTCACAGGCTACCTAAACCAGGAGGAAGGTTGGGAAAAGGGAGAATATGCTATTGAAATTGACTTGGAGGGAGTGGAGCAAACACGGTGTGGGCTCCTGGGGCCACAGTCAGACAGGGCAAGGGCTAGGGATGGACAGGAGAGAGTCTGGGACCTAGAAACCAGCATGGGAGCAGGTAGTGGGGTAGAAGCTCCAGGGAGCCCAAGTGAAGGCTGCAGGTCCCAGGCTCAGAGCCCCTTCCTGGCTGGCTTGAGTGCAAGAGCGTAGGGCAGCCCTTTGGTAGACTTTGATAGTGCAAGAAGATTGCTGCCACTACCTTGCAGTCACTGGGCCTGGGACCTAGCCCTGCCCTATAGATTTCTGCCACTCTGTGGCAACACCAGAGTCCTGGAGGTGAGGTGACATGTGGCATCTGGCACGGACTCCCTGAGTAGCCCTCAGAGGAGGCAGCAGGGTCAGCTGGGGACATGGGGGGTGAGAAAGATGAGGAGAGAAGCCAGGACAGGGCTGACTTCCAGGAAGCCAGGATATCACATAGTGGGGCCCCATCCCAGCCAGCACGGCTGTCAGGGAGGGGTGCTGGCCCAGAGCCTAGGGCCTCCTTAGGCCGAGATGCCAGAGCAGGGCGGTTGGTGATAAAGTGGCACCCGTCCCAGGGGCAGATCCCGCTGCCTTAGGCACTCTCTGTGTCCTAATCTCACTAGAACACTCCTCCACCAGCCTCTCCCCACCACCCAGCACCCTCCAAGGAACAATGGGACTTCCTAGTTGGTTAACAGGCTCAGAAGGAGCCCAGGGAGCCCAGAGATGGGCGCGCGGAGAAGCCCCTGCCCTGCACCCCAGCCCCCCTCCACTGATGACACTATGTTGACACCACAGAGAGAGGCCTGCTGGGTCGGTCGTTATGCCGAGAAATGAGACATTGCCTAACCCCAGAGGAGAAACCACAAAAGACAAAAACACACAAAGTCGCTGCAGCTGGGCTGAGGGCTCAGCCTGGATCTTGCTGGCTCCATGGCGGGCGGGGGTGTCTTGTTTGTGTTAAGGGAAAGAAAAAGTAGGTTTGCTAGGGTGGGACCATTTTCAAGTCCCCAAACGATCTCCCTCTGCCAGAGGATGAGCAGGATGAGCAGTGGCTGCCTACGGCCAGGGTGCCTGGGCTCTTTGCTGTCCCCTCTCTGCCCTCCCGGAAGCCCTGACTGAGCCACACACCAGCAGGGGCCCAGGAGCAGAGTGTGCTGCCCTCCATGTGTGGGCCCCCGCGGTGTTTCTGCCAGGCTCTTGGGTGCACTGGGGACCCAAAGCTGCTACTTTAGAGCAGCCCCCACAGGTCTCAGGGCCAGGCTGGGCCATGAAGTAAGGATATGCTTAGGCAGGCAGCAGGGCAAGGGTGCAGCCAAGGCAGCTCTGGAGGTGCAGAAAGGAGCCACTGTCAGCTCAGCAGGGGGCACAGTCTGTGCTTGCAGTGTGGGGCTGGAGCCCCACAGGGTACTATTAACGGAAGTCCTGGTCCCTGTTCCTCTCCTTCCAGATGGTATCTGTTCAGTCCTCCTGCCCACTCCCACCACTGCCCAAAAGGCAAAGTTTGTGGGATCTGGGGTCACTCATGGGGTAGGTGCTAAAGGTGTGTTCAGGTCCCAGCCTCCAGAGAGTCAACCCCAGCCTTCCCAGAGGAGAGTCAGGTGCCCCTGGGGGAAGCCCCAGCCTCAAGGGCTCCTCCCTTCCCCTCCAGGCCTCCCAGGCATGTTCTCCTCTGGTGGCTGCCGACCTTCACATCTCTTTGAGGCCCTGCCCAGCCTCCCCAGCCCACATGTCCTGCAGGAGCTATGTACTCACATGCACAGGAATCTTTGTTTCTGGGAGCCACCCCTTCATGTGACCTCACCCTGTTCATGCTGGCATCCATGCCACTCCTTGTCAGTCTCAAGCCCACAAAGTCGTTTGAGGTCACACCTGTGCAGTGTCCTCGAGGGCGGTGGCACTGTGATTCCTGGCTCAGGTCTGCTCTGGTTGACTTCCTGCCCTCAGCCTTCGGGTCCTTAATGCTGGAGGCCCCCTGGGGAGGTGCAGGTCTTCACCAAGACCACACACAGGTCACCGTCCCAGTCTGGCTACTGTGGCAGGGAAGGTGGCCCAAATTCACACACATGTCCCCAGTTATAGCCCAGGGAAAATAATGCCAGAAGGTGAGTATTATCAAATGTCTGCTCTCTGACCCAGGACGGGTCCTGGAAAAGTTTTCTCTCAGCAAGAAAGGGGGATTGGAACCCTGCGTTTGGTCCTGGAACTGTTTGGTATCAGTGCAGGGCTCCTGCAGCCTGTGCTTCCCCCACTTCCCAGGGCTGTGTGCAAGGAGTGGTCACCTCAAAGCCTTCAGTTTTGTGTCCATCACCAGGGACAAAATGGCATTATTTTGTGTGTCACTAATCCTTGGAGAGGCTGCTTGCACATAGAACAGAGGTACAGACAGGGGTGTGTGGGGGATCCAAACCCAGCCCGGGTTGCCCAGGCCTCCCTGAGATGACCAGATAGCAACAAGGGTGACACTGAGGACTGGGCTCTGCCTCTCTCCAGGATAAACAAAGCTGGGCACTGGTCACAGCAGCAGGGCTGGACGGTAACACCGCGGCAGCAGGGGAGAAAGTCCCACATGAGCTGAGCTCAACTTCACGGAAACAAGAGGCAGGAGACTGTTTAGAGAGTGGGGTGTGCTCAGGAAAGGCACTGAGGGGTGCACGGGTGGGTCCCTGTGACTGGGCCACCTGGGTGTGCTAATTGGTGCTCATCTAGAGGAGAAATAAACACATTTTATATCTTTATAAAAGGAGCTGTGGTGTAAGTTAGAGCAAGGGGCCCACCTGAGGCAGGCCCTTCCCCTCCCACAGGGACTGGGAACAAAGCCAGAGCAGCCCCCTGGGAGTCTGCATTTCACAGGGATGGCTCCCAGCCAGAGGCAGAGCTGGGTGGTGGGACAGTGCCTTCTCAAAGGGTCAGAGAAAGGATTTACAATTGCAAGCTTTCTGAAGTAACTGCTTTATGAGGGCCTTGGGCGGGTGGGGGTGCTGATCTGCCTGACCCTGTGTTCTGTGGAACAAACAGTAAATTCTCCCAACAGCATTGAACTCCCTCAGGCAGGCACAGGATACAACCTTAACCATTAGCAACTATGCTAGTGTTTTCACAAACCTCTTAGTGGGTGGTGGGAGGGGTGGACAGAATCATTTGTGCTCAGAGTCTGCAGTTTCTATAGACCAAAGGTGAATCTTAGTGGAGAAAAGGGCTCAGAGGGACCTCACAGGTCTGGTCCAGAAGAGCCTCTCTGTCAGCCCCTGTGGCCGTACATGAAGGCTCTTCCCCTCCAGGAAACACCACCATCCTCTGCTGCTCATCTTCGGGCCACTGTCTTCTCATTAGGCATAGTCACCATGCACAGGAGGCTACGGTGGTCAGGGAGAGCTCCAAGAGCACTGTCCTGGGCACAGGTATGGAACGGGCACTGATGCTGGGTCACAGTTGAGGAAATACCACTTTCACCCTTTACCTGCAGTCCAGCCCTTTCCCTCAGCTCTGCAGGGCACATAGACCCATCTTTCCCCACCAGTAAGAGGTCAGACATCTTGAGGTTGCCCTGCTATGAGGAAGCCCAAGAAGACCACATGGGAAGGCAATGTGGAGGGCCACCAAGGCACCGGATGGGTCAGGGAAGCCAGTTTGAACCTTCCAGCCAGAGTATTGCCAAGTGAACATTAGTATAATATGTGACCCCAGCCAATGCCAGTGTCAACAGTGACTGACAAGATCACGAGAAACAATAGGTCATTGTTTGGGGTGGTGGACTCCCCTGCCATGTGCAGCAGAGGTGCCTGAGGCCTGTCGGGCAGTGTCTCTGAGCCCCAGAGAATGTTACCCCTCTGAGATGGCTGCCGTTGATGGCCACAGTGTTAAGGCTTTGGGGGCCATGGTATGAACTTGTTACTAAGATATTAATCCAAAGAAATAAGCTGTGTGGGAGAAGATTAGGCTGGGAGAGAAAGAAGAGGGATAAGGGGAATGGAAGCAGGGTTCCCTAGAAGTGAGAGGTGCATGGACCTAGGGAAAAGATTGGGGTAACAGTGGCTCACTCCATGTGAAGCCAGGAGAACCCCGGGATTCCCACACTGAGGTCCCAGGCCTGGAACGACTCAGGGGAAACTGTCCCAGAATGTCCAGAGCATTGTGTGCCCTCCCCTTCCTGCCCCCTGCACCAACCTGGGCCCCTAGGCTGGGGTGAGTCCATGATTCAAGAGAGGCAAAGTAAGCAATTCCAACTGGGGTGCTGGGGGTGGCATGCAGGTCCAGGGGAAGATAGGACAGAAGAGAGGCCCAGGGTGTTGTGGGCCCTGGCAGAACCCAGAGAGTGCTGGTTTAATATCCAGACCTGGAAACACCTAGTTGGCAAATGATTCTATTACCAGATAACTTCTGGCCAGGAACCAGAAATCACTCTAGTTATTTTAAGCAGAGGGTATTTAGTGATGGGCATTGACAGTAAAGTTGTGGGAAAGGCTGGAGGAGCAAATGGGTCAGAGGAGGTTCTCTGGAGAGTCAGAGCTCCTGCTCTGTGCCTGTCTTTGAGCTTCTGGAGATGCTGTCTCTGCCCCAGAGCAGGAGCCACCTGGCCACCAAGACCCTCACCCCCTTTGCCTCTGTTATGAATGCTCTGGGGCCTTGGTCTTTGTCACCACAGGAGCCATCACCCCCACTGCCACCGCAGGAGCTGCAACCAGCACAAAGTGTCTCCTCCCCACCCCCTTGCCACCTCCTCCTCGGTTGCCACCTCCTCCCCAGGGCTTCCTGCCGGCAGGACTTAACAGAAACCAGTTGCCAAAGAGTCTGGGACATGTAGTCTTCAGGCTTCCAGCCCCTCAACACACCAAGGAGAGCAGGAAGGCAGGATGGAGCTGAGGCCAGCAGACCACTCTGGCTCAGAAGCTCCTGATGTAACTCAACGGCCCTGTTTCTCCTTGGAGATACTCTCACCCCTCCAGGGGCAGGAGTGCTTTGTACCTGCCTCCCGTGCGCACAGTGGACTCCATGTGGTCAGGGCACTCTTGAAAGCACAGATGTGAGTCTCAGTGCTAGAAACGTGCAGGGACCTCTGCCCCGCCAGGGCTCCCACACTACAGCAGACAGTGGGGCAAAACTACGGGCTAGATATTAACTGGCTCCTCCAGGGCAGGGGTCAGGGTATGAACTCAGTGGGAAAAGGAAGCTAGCTTATCCCTCCCAAAGACACTGGAACCAGTTAAGTCTTGGGAACCAAAGTTTAGAGACACAGCCAGATATAAGAACCCAAAGGTTCTTGTTCTCAGGATAGCAGGCTGCTGAGAAAATGGACTTACGACTCGGCCAAGGATAAGGACTGTTCACACTGTGAGTTTAGGGTAGGGCAGTGTTTTTGAACTTTTTTTTATCTCATGGCACAAATTTAATAGTTAAACTTCTGTGGCACCCTTAAATTATGTTGATCAAAAAAAGAAAGAGCAAAAAAGAGGACATATTAAAGAACACATTGGCTTGGCGCCTATAGCTCAACCGGCTAAGGCGCCAGCCACGTCCACCTAAGGTGGCGGGTTCGAATCCCCAGCCCGGACCCGCCAAACAACAATGACGACTGCAACCAAAAAATAGCCGGGTGTTGTGGCGGGCACCTGTGGTCCCAGCTACTTGGAAGGCGGAGGCAAGAGACTCGCTTGAGCCCAGGAGTTGGAGGTTGCTGTGGGGACAGCTTGAGGCTCTGTCTCAAAAAAACAAACAAAAAAAAAAAAGAACACATTACCTGGCACTTTGAACTTCTTCTGAAAATAATTTAATAAATGACTTTTATAATTTTTCATGGCACACCTAAGATCCTCTCATGGCGTACCAGTGTGCCACAAGACACTGGTTGAAAATCCCTGGGGTAGGGGAAAAGCTGGCTCAAGAAATCACTCAGAGATCAGGGTGTCAGAGGCATTACCCCTGGGCAGAGCTGGAGCTGACATTTAAGCCTGGGGGTTGTGAAAGAGCCTGAAACAAGAATGTTCTACACCAGGCTGGACACTTCACCCTCAGTGTTCACATGGGCTGATGACTGGGCATGCTCCCCGAGAGGTGACGGGGTCTGTGGATATCAAGGGCCTACTGCATGCCTGGCTCTGGCATTTTTTGTGGCGGTGAGGTGGAGGAGTCCTCTGGGCAGCACTCTGCCCTGCCTCCCTGGCAGGAGGTGGAGGAGTCCCCTTGGCAGCACTCTGCCCTGCCTCCGTCCTGCCTCCCTGGCTCCTTTTCCCTTTGCCACATGGAGGCCTTTGGTTCCCGACAGGGGTGGAGGACCACAGCTGCCCATCTCTGTCTCCCAGTCCCAGCCCTAGCCCTGCATCTGGCAGGGAGGGGTGAATGCAAGCACTCTGACACCCCCGCCCCCAAGCTGTCAAGGAGCCCAAACATAATCTGGGCTGGTCTGGGACAAATAAATGACTTAATAATAATAATAAAAAAGAAAAACCCAAAGGGCTATGATGGAGTCCTCAGGGGATCTGGGACACCAGGAAGGCTCTGGGTGGCCCAAGATTTCAATCCCAGCTTTGGTTTTAGAAAGCTCAGCTGCATAATGGAGCTAATAATAACACGAAGACCAGTTTGGAGGAGGAAATGGCATATGGCCTTGGTGGGGACTCCACCAGTGGGAGGTGTGGCCCAAAAGGTTTGGACTACGTCAGTGATTCCATTCTGTGTGCAAGCGCCTGGCATGAACAGAAGGTCTGAACCCACTGGGCTGTGAGATGTAGGGGCAGGTGGGCTTTCCCTGCAGAGCCCACCAGTATGGAGGGCAAGGGAGGCAGGTGCACATTGCTTATCCTGGGAGCTGCAGGTGATTGGTTTGGCGGAGACCAGGCAAGCACAGATGGTCAGAGACCTGGCTGCCAGGCTGAGGAGTATGCACTTGGAAATGTAAAGAGAAGCCTTTAGGAAGCCTCTGCAGAAGATTGGTCTGTCATTGGCAATGAGAAGAAAAAGGTGGGCTGCAAGGCTAGGGAAGGAGTGGCCTTTGGCAGAGATCCTGGCAGGATCCAGGTAGGTATAGATGAGCCTTAGGCAAGGGCAGGGCATCCTGCTCTCCAGTCCGCCTCCTTTCTTGGCCCTGGACACACACCTGACCCTTGGTAGTTTCCACGGAGGCCCTGAGGTGCCTGCCATGGCCCTGGCCCTGCAGGTAGAAAAGCTCAGTGCTAACCCACCTAACCCTGTGACGGGGGGCGGGGGGGCTTCACCTTGGCTGAGGAACCTAGGTGTGTGCAGAAGAGGAAGAGGAAAAGGAGGAAGAGGAGGAAGAGCTAGCCACACTGCTCTGCCCTAAGGGGAGGAGGCTATTTTGGGTTCAGAACCAGGCTGGAGGCTGTCTGTTTCCAGGAGAGCTTCTGCCAGCAGCCTGGGAGCTCCATCTGCTCTGGGAAACAGGCACAGGTTTCATCAGAAGGTCCTCACGACTCAGGCGCTCTGCTGCTCTGCAGAGCCCTGCCTGGGCCTGAGCCACTTTTGCCCATGTTTCCTGTAGGCTTGAAGGCTCCAGCCACACAGGGTCTGGGTAGCACCACACAGACTAGGGCCTGCTGTGTGTAGCACCGATACCAGGCCAAGGCCTTTACCTGCATTATCCGGCTTCATCCTTGCAAAACCCTGGGTGGGGGTGGGGGTGCAATTTGAATCCCAATTTATAAATCTGGAAACTTCAGTTTACGGAAATTGCACAACCTCCCCAGAGCATGAGGTCCAGCAAAGAGTGGACCTTAGCTGCCTCTCCCAGAACCTATGCTGGTGCCCAGGCTGCCTTCCAGAGCTTCCACAGGGCCAGAACCATCGCCTGGCCCACCTGGACCTAAATGCATACCCCAGAGGAGGTGTGAGCAGAGTGAACCCCGACACCCCCAAAGCAGGAAGTAGAAGAGGCCTCTACCAACATGGTGGTTTCAGAACAGGGTGGGGCGCCCTCCTCCAAGGCAAGCCCTGCCCTCCTGGTGCAGCCATGGGCTGCAGTTCTGTATTTTGTGCAGACTGAAAGATGGCAACCCCCACCCCCACCCCAGACCCTAATTCCATCCCCAAGGCTGTCCAGCCTGCAGAGCCTCTTGGCAGAGACCTTGGGCCTGCGAGGCATCTCCGCCCAGGGCCCCTTCCTTCTTCGATGCTGAGCCCTGTTCTTTCCAGGGTTGCCTGGGACACTGGGGTGAGCTGGGAAGTTCCCTCCAGGGCGCCTCCTGCTCTGAGCCTTAAGTTTCTCCAACAACTGCCGAGAAAATGGTTCTGCTTAGCTTGCCGAAACTTTTGGACAAATAAACTTACACTGCCACATGAAAAGGCAAAAGCTGATATTAAGGAAACATGCTTCCATTCATTCTCATAATCTTCATGAAAATTGCAAAATAATCTCCTTTGAAAACAAACAATAGAAAGATGTGTTGGGTGTGCAGCATGATCAGGGGACACTAGGACCCTGAGACCTCCACATGCAGGGCAGCTGTGAAGGGTTCAGGACCTGCCCTCAGGGGACCCCTGCGGGGTTTCCCTTGGCTCCCAGTGGCTATAAGGTCCCAGCAGACCCTAACTCAGAGCATCCCAGGCCTGTGACAGGAGCCAGGCATCCCTAAGTGTCCCAGGGTCCAGGCTGTGACACATTCTTTCCCAAATCTCCAGGTGGGGCACTAACTAGGAGCCCAGCAGGGATCAAGTGGCATGCTGGGGAGGGGCACCTCCTCCAGCACCCGTCAGGAGAGACACATCCATGAGGTCACAGAGCAGGGTGCAGGAGAGTCAGCCGCATAAGCACCTGGCGTGTTGTGGGTTCAGAGAAGGTGGACCCATGGACCCAACTGGCCACTTCCCAGCACCACCAGCACAATTCCTCCTGGTTTATTTCTGAAGGAATAGGGTGGAAGCATTTTTATGGTCCTGCTATGAGGTTCTGGAATTCCCCTTTTGAAGGAGCAGAGGCTGGCTATGTCCTCAGGATGGAAGAAAGATCCAGTCTGCTACCCTGAGCCATCTGCAGAGCAAAGGAGGGGCTGGGCCAAGGCTGGCCGGAGATCCCACTGAGCGTCTGAGGGTGTGTGAGGCCAGCCCACGGGTAACATCCCCTTCACTCGGGGGCATCACACGAGGGGCTGTGGTTCACATCTGGTTGTTTATGGGGCAAAAGAGATAGTACTGGGTTGGCAGCAGAGGAGCCCATAGGGACAGGAACTCCAGGAGCTTGCCAACATCTCAGGATCAGTTGCAGGCTCCAGGCCACACCCTGGGTGCTTGGCACGGGCTCTGATGCCACTGTATAGCTTGAGTCTCCCCCAGGACCCCGGCCTTGGGACCTATGTGCTGACAGCATGCTGTGGTCTACAGAGGCAGGGACTGTTTCTGACTGCAGGGGCACAGAGTTGCCAGATGGGCCATGGGAGCTCGGCCTGGCTGCTATGTTCAACACTTCCTCACCTTAGGCCTGCTGCTGAGACTTCTGGGGTCTGCCCAGTTGATCTCCAAAGTGATCCCCTATCCACCTAGGCCTGGAATTGTCCCTCCCCGCCCCCCCGACAGCCCCTGGACATGCTGATCCCATCCTCCAACACGTACATGTGACACTTGCTAGCACCCCTTCCTCTGCCAGGTCCCTCCCAATTGTGTGCAGACCCTTACCCTTCCTGCAGTCCCAGCACCCCTCAACCCTTACCCAGGTCCCACCATGTCCTTGGCATGAGCAATTTTGATCCCCTTTTTTGGACTTGTCAAAAATCACTGAATCGGTGTGTGGTAAGCCTGGGGGTTGAGCCATCTGTATATGAATCCAATATATGGGAATCATCTGTTCATGGAATGACCAGATGGTCTGGGCCCCTTTGGAGAAGCGTGTACTGCTGTGCACCCAATAGGAATGCAGACTGCTCTGATCCCCTTCTTAAAGGAATGGAAAGGGTAACAGTCTAGAAGGATGGCCGTGTGCACGCCACACTCCTGAACCATGTTAGTCAGCTCATCCTAAAACACGCCTCTGACGTGGCAGCTGCAGTGGGCGCTGCTGGCCCCGTGGACTGGACAGTGCACTATGACCTGATGACTGAGCTCACTCAGCCTATGAATTAAATGGGGTTATGACAGGGGCCACCACCTCTAAATTAGTGGAGTTTTTGAGGGTACTGTTGATCTCTGCCACGGCTCCAAGAGGCGATACTATTTTTGATTTACTGTTCCAGCCAGAGCAGGGGGCATTTCAGAAGCTTCCACGTGGCTTTCCTCACTCTGGTAGTTCTTACCCCACAGGTTAGGGAACCCACACCCTACTGACCATGTGGGAGTGGATAACCCAGTGGGCCACAGTGAGCAGGACCTGAGACCTTGTCTCACATGCCATGGCGACATTGGGTCCTCCACTCGTCAGTATATCAATTCAGAGCCTACATCCAACAGTCCTAGAAAGTTCTGGTTGTTTCCCATTCCCATGTGTATGAAGACACAAGTACATGGCCCAGATCCCTTTGGGGAAGACCTGGAGAAGTCACTACTACCTGCACTTGCTGAGGGCGTGAAGGTCCAGCCTCTCCTGGGTCAGAGGACTGGCTTTGGGCGAGAAACTGGCCAAGGCATTGTGACCTGGGAGTGGGAGGTGGCTGCCCTCCAGGATCATCCATCCTGGATATATTCTTTTGTACATTATTAGGCCACGCCCTTGCTGATTGCCCACCTGGCCCACCTCTGAGGACTCTGGATTCTAGAAGCCATTTGCCCCCACCCCCCTGCACAGCAGGTCCCCAGCTGCTACTCCAGCCACCCTCTGAGATAATTGCATTCACCTTGTTTCTGACAGTTAAGTGCCACCATCTGTCCTCTATTCCACTGAGATTCTGTCATCAACTGTGTTCCTTTTGGGGTCCCTATAGTAACAACTCCTGCCAGCCCTGCCCCTCAGAGCACAGTGCTGCTGAGCTTCTCAGCAGTGTGCCACCCTCCCTAGTGCTGCCTTTGTCCTGCTGGTGTACAGGAGGCCCATCAGCCCCTCTAAGGTGGTCTGGCCTCTTTGGAGCCTTTATCCCTGGGCTGTCCCCTCTCAGATGTTCCAAGAGTCATTCTAGCACATGGTTGCTGTCTCCTGGGGTGTTTGCCTGGGCTTAGATTTCCACACCCGGCAGAGTGTACCCACACTGATGGTCCCTCCCTCACCTGTGCTCCCCTCTCTCACCTGTGCTTTCTGTTCTCCCTTCCGGAATCCTCAGGACCGAGGCCCAGACATCCTCTATGGCAGCAGTTCTCAACCTGTGGGTCGTGACTCCTTTGGGGGTCGAACAACCCTTTCACAGGGGTTGATTCATATGATTCATAGGATTCATAATAATAGCAAAATTACAGTTATGAAGTAGCAACGAAAATAATTTTATGGTTGGGAGTCACCAATACATGAGGCACTGTATTAAAGGGTCACGCATTAGGAAGGTTGAGAACCACTGCCTATGATCTTCCTGGGCCAGCCTGGGCCTGCAGCTTCTTTAGCATCAAACCTCCCCTCTCCCATTCCAACAGGGGCTACAGGGACGGACCCTGACATCATGCTGAGTGAGATCAGCCATTGCAAAAGTATAAGCACTGAGTGACCCCACTTCTGTGAGGTCCCCAGGGCATCCAATTCACAGAGACAGGAGCTGGAGAGGCAGTGCTTATTGGGGGCAGTTTTAGTTGAGGACAGGGAAGATGTTCCGGGGCTGGTTGCAGAACACTGTGACCGTACTTAATGTTACTGACCCCTATACCTGGAAATGGCAGTGTTTACATTATGTGTGTTTTACCACAATTAAACAAAGCAAAATAAAACTTCCTCTTTCTGAGAAGACCTGCCCCTCCTCAGTTTGGCTACACCAGGATTTGACCCTTCCCATCAGTCTGGCTGCCAGGAGGAATAGTACAGCCAGGTCCTGAAGGGGCCACGTTGTCTCCTTAGCCATCTGCCACACTAGAGGGCATGGTCTTTAAAGATGGGTGAGGGGAACACAGCAAGTTTCAGGTCCTCACCTGCCCCCCGCCCCTGCCAGCCTCCCCATCGCCACCCTGACCTAGTCTGGGACACCCATGGAGATGAGAAGTAACTTCCTTTTTTTTTCATTTCAGGTTAATGAGAGATTAAAAACAATTAGGTTCCATGGTTTGTGTTTGTTAGGTAAAGTCCCTGCTGTAGTGTGTCCCTCATTCAGGAGGTGTGCTGTGTACCCTTGCATTGTGCCCATTAGGCAGGAGCACCAATCTCCCTCCCGCCTCCCTCCTGCCCCCAACCTGAATGAAAAGAGTTTCTCCTTTATGTGGGCACGTGTTCATCTACTGGCCTCTTATTAGTCTTGAGTACTTTGGATATTTGCTTTTCCATTCTTCTGATTCTTTACTAAGGAGAATATTCTTCAACTCCATCCAGGTTAATATAAAAGATGTAAAGTCTCCATCTTTTTAATGGCTGAATAGCATTCCAGGGTACACATATACCACAGATTATTAATACATTCACGGGACACTGGCTTGATTCTACTGGCCATTGTAGATTGAGCTGTGATAAACAATCTAGGGCAAATGTCCTAAAGATAAACCCGGGAGTATCATCTGGGCTTGGTATACTCTGAACCATGTACTTCTCCCTTCTATACCCCAAGTCCCCCCAAGTGCTAGAATAAGGATGTCCCCTGAATGCTCCAGGACGCTGCCTTCCAGGTGGGCACCCATGTAATCGCTCCTCTGTCTTCATCATCTTCTGATTGGTGCTCAGAGCAGCCCAGCCCTCCTGCTCTGGATCCCTCAGGCTGCTCAACTGATAGATAGCCCATGACAAGGCCTTCGGCCACCCCTTTGGAGCTGGCTTTCAGAGAGACAGGTGGACAGCAGAGATGAGAGGACTGGTCAGAGGGAGGAGAAAGGGGCTCCCACCGCCGTCCCACCTGGAGGAAGAGTTGGGCCTTTGCACCAACAGTATCCACCACTGGCTACTGGCTGTGGACACCCGACTGGGGGCACCATCTTGAAGGAGAACTTCCTCTGAGGCTGTGGAAAGGTCCTGGGGAAGGACTGGCTGTGCGCCATGAGCCCTAGTCCCCATGGGTGAGGTGGGCTGCAGCTCTGAGGAGAGTGTCAGGCGACACCATGGCGTCCACACCTGCTGCCGGCCCAGCATCTTCTGCCCTGCCCAGAGCCACCAGGAGGGGTGGGACGAAGGCAGGCAGCCAGGCTGTGCAGCCACCATCTCAAGAAGCTAACCCTTGAATTTGTGTTTTGTCAGTGAAATCCATGGGACAACAGAGCATCTGCAGGGGGTCCCTTTTCTGCTTTCGGTTCTCCTCCCAGGAGAGGCCCATAGTCCCCATCCAGCCTGGCAGGGCACTGGGGGCCTATGATGGTCCCAGTGGGCTCACAGGTATTCTGAGCCCAAGGGGCTGCAGTATTAAATAGCAGATAAAACACAAGGGGTCTTGCATTTGGGCTTTGTACAGATCACCCGGCTCTCAGGTCCCCCAGCAGTTTGCATTCCACCCAAGACTTATCTCACCAATCCAAGGTATGTGGCCTGCCCCTTCCCCACCCCCACTGGCCGGGAGACCCCCTTTATCTCCAGGAACTTCCCCTGGTCATCAGGGGAAGGAGGAGGAGGGCCAGCCCTTTCCTTCATGTCCCAACTTACAAAAATGACTCCAGGGCCCTAGTCCTATTGACTTGGGAAGGGTGGAGGTGTCAGATTTGAGCTCACCAAAGATGTCTGTGATTTGCCCAGGTTCTACATGGGATGATTTCAGAAAACTTGTAAGGAACGCCAGCACATGCTGCCCTCCTAGAGGCTAGGTCTCTGTACCTCCAGTGATGAGCAGGCTGGCACCGACCCCCTGGTGCTGCTGCCCCCATCCTGGCCTAGACATGCTGTCATGGCCTTGGGTGCCAGGTCAGAGGGGATCTGATTGTCACCCACACGCACATACTCTATGGAACTGAATGTGTTTGAAGTTCATTTACTGTGTTTTTCCCCCTGGGATGAGACAAATGAGTTGTAGCTCCAGACGCCAACACCAGAAATTCTAACACGATTGGGCTATATCCCATCTGCCTGGGGGTTCAGGGCGTCCCTAGGATGTTCCCCCCACCTGCCATGATAGCCCATCCCCCAGCACACAGAGCTGGAGCAGGAGCTCACGTCCCCAGGGATCCGTCTGTGTTTGTTTGGGTAAGAGCTCTGTATTTATAGTGGCCTTACAGGCAGCCCTTAGCAGAGAAGGCCATGCCAAGTGGGTATCAAGCAACAGCTGGGCACACGCTCCAGATGACACATTCAGGGGTGGAGTGTGCAGCTCCCCCCTCACTCTGGGGGAGCCACCTCCCAGATAATCCCTCTCTTGGCTCCCCCAGAGAGCAGTGGGAGAACACAGGATGATTGTCGCAGATCACGTGCTGGGAAGAGAGCCTCGCAGACCTGAGGCCCAGGAAACTGGGCGTTGAAAACAGCCCTTTGTCCAGGGCCTCGTCAGCCACACACTGGGCTTGTGTTTCTTGCTTTGTGACAATTGGGTGAAACATTAGACTAGGCCATCAATTATTCAGATTTCGCCGTGAGTGCAGAACTCAGCAGCTCTGTGCTGCCCCCAACCAGAGAGAACGCCAGAAAAAGCCAAAGGAGTCAGCCCAGGGGTGGGGACTGTGGGGATTCAGACAGATTCCTGGGCCCCTACCGGCTCCTGCCCCTGCTAGGTCCCAGCTGCCCACCCTCCTCTGTAGGCACCAGCCACACTGCTGCCTGTGCTTTCCTGGCATTATGGGGTGGGTTGAACACCCAGGAGCATGACTCCATTTCAGGCAGAAAGCCCAGATGAAGGAATTCTCTAGTGCTCAAGAAGGTCAGTGCCCCTCACCCCCACAACACACAGGCACAGCACAGACAGACTCCTCCAGCCCTGGCTAGCTGCCCCTCACATGCTGTCCTCCAGCCTCTCCCAAAATGTCACTGGCACACTGCTGTGGTCCTCCTGGCTGCCACCCACCTTTCTCCTTGCTAAGTTTCCAAGCCATATGTTTCCCTCTAAGCCAGTGGTGAGGAACTTCTTGATGGAAGGCCACATCAATTTAGCTGTAATTAAATAAGACTGCATTCAAGAAATTTCAATTAGATGTACTTTAAAATGTACAGTATTTTATAAATATCTAACTTCTATGTACTTAATAATTTCAAAAAACAAAAACTATTTGTTAATTTTAAAGCCAGCTAACCCTTTAATGACTTTCTTATACCTGCGTTTTGTGGGAAAGCTTGGAATATTTGGTTGCAGCACAGAGGATAGCAGCTTCAACTTATCCTCTAGTGGG
Source organism: Galago senegalensis (assembly GCA_963575145.1). Lineage (NCBI taxonomy): Eukaryota > Metazoa > Chordata > Mammalia > Primates > Galagidae > Galago > Galago senegalensis. Next base: position 31,786 of record CAUYTI010159770.1, read on the forward strand.
TCTGTTGTGACTTTTTTTTTTTTTGGCCGGGGCTGGGTTTGAACCCGCCACCTCCAGCATATGGGGCTGGCGCTCTACCCTTTTGAGCCACAGGCGCTGCCCTGTTGTGGCCTTTAAGGGAGTCTTGATCTGGGTTAGGTAATAGAATTGTAGATTCGTACAATAAGCAAGAAAGTCTTTTTCTGCCATGTTGCCAAAGTCATAGGTAGTCTCCTGCATGTTTCAAATTTCAATTGCATCTTTCTTAGCATCAGACAATAACTTTAAAGCATCCACTTCCATATGTAGTTTTTAAAGTGCCTTGATGATACCAAGTAGGTGAGGTTGAAATGCTAATTTCAGTGTGATGTCATGATTCTCAGTTAGTGAACTTTTCACTATTTCTCCAATTAATAGATCTATAACAGCTCCACATGGTTCAAATGATTACATATGTCACCCTTCTAATCAGTGACCTTTTTTAACTGGGGAAAATATTCACTCAAAATTTTCTTTTGAAGAAGAAGCTTTTTGCAAGATGCTTGGATTTTTTTTTTTAATCTATAGACTTAGTTTTACCTTGCTATTCAGGTCATTTTGATTTGACACAGAAATGTTACATTCCTATAGAAATTTTTTAATAATTTACATTGCTGATTCTGTTCTTCATAAAATCTAACTACCTGTTCTCCCAGAGATAAAATGTGGGCTAATATCTGTCCCTGTGTAGCCAATGAACTCGAGAATGATACACACTTAGAAATGCACACTGAACACCTCATCATTCACCTTTAGCCTGTCACAAAGCTGACAACGCCATGCTGCACTTGCACTAATCATTAACAACACTTATAACTTGTTGCAAAGTATCACTTAAAATAGTAGTTTTAAGCACAAAGCTTTTGCTAATATAAGATAAAATGAAAAAGAGCATCTGGATTTGTTAATACTTTTTTAAAGATCTGTGCAACCCTTCACGTTTTCCTGTCATGGAAGGTGCACTGTCTGCATATACACTCATTAAATTTACCAAATTCTGTCCAACTTCGTGTTTATCTTGAATATCTCTATTCCCCATATTCTGTTCATGAGAGTGCCAAAGCAAGTAATACTCTGTACCAAAGAAAATCACCTGTTATGACCCTAACAAAGTATAAATCCTATGCCAAGTCCATAGTATCAGTGATTTATCCAAAGTGATTGAATAATATATTTTCCTTTTGAAGTTTTATGTAAATTTGTTCTGTTACGTTGAAGCCTAATTCACGCCGCTGTTCAGTTATAGCTCTCCTTGAATGCAGTATGTTATTTGTGCTTGGAAATGTTATTGTGGTGTAAGCATCCCGCAACTTTGACTATGCATTCTGTCACAGTTTCTGCATTGTTGAATAGCTTCCCTTTCCCTGCCCCGAGTATAGAATGGCATTCTCTCTAGGTCTCGTTGCTGTCTGAGGTAATTGTCTTTGCTTTTGCTCTTCCTCTTTTAATTTCTGCAATACACACCACTCCCTCCTATTTAAAGTATCTGTGGTCCTTATGAGTGTTATAATGCCAATGAGCATTGAATTGCTTTGATGTTGATGTGGCAGTATCACAAAGCAAGCAAATCATCTCGGTTTTAGCAGAAACAAGATAATATTGCCATTCTCAATCCTCATTAAAAAATCTATTTTCTTCCTTCTGTTCCTTGGTCTTCTTGACATCATGGGCTGTTATGCAGACACAGTTAAAAATACTGTCAAGCTGGCTCAGTGCCTGTGGCTCAAGTAGCTAAGGCGTCAGCCACATACACCTGAGCTGGCAGGTTTGAATCCAGCCTAGGCCCGCCAAACAACAATCAGGGCTGCAACCAAAAAATAGCCGGGCGTTGTGGCGGGCGCCTGTAGTCCCAGCTACTTGGGAGGCAGAGGCAGGAGAATCACTTGAGCCCAGGAGTTGGAGGTTGCTGTGAGCTGTGATGCCACAGCACTCTACCCAGGGGGACAGCTTGAGGCTCTGTCTCAAAAAAAAATAATGCTGTCAAGCTGTGCAACTATTCACAAATTCCACTTC
>CAUYTI010159771.1:0-20546 GCA_963575145.1 Galago senegalensis
ATTACTTAAACATTAATTTTTAATTCAACTTGCTAATATGTTGTTTAGGATATTGCATCCTCATTTATAAGTGACATATGTTTGTAATTTCCTCTTTATAATAATATATTTTTTCCAATTTTAATATCAGGTGTATCCAGATTAAGTAGAATAATTTTGAAGTATTTCTTCCTTTTCTATTATCTATAAGATTTGGCATGATCTGTTTTTTGAAATTATCTTTTGCTATAAATATTAGTTATCTATTTTTTGAGGCTTTGGAAAAAAAATATAAGAAGTTAACTGATGACTTCATACTGAACCTCAGAGTCAAAGCATTGTATAATAGACATACTCTTATTTGACAATGTGAATGTTACTTTTTGAGTATTATTATTATTATTATTGCTCAATAAAAAACATGATACACAATAATGTAATTGTTAAAGCTGTAAATAAAACTAATTTTAAGAATAAAAAAATAAAAATTAAATTTATGGAAGTGGCTACTTGAGGGTAGTTTACTTTTTTAGCTTAAATAATTGATTAAAAACTATTAAAATTGTGGATATATCATTTTTAGTGTTATTGTACAGTTAGAGAATCATCTGTGTACCAGACATCACAGAAACCAAGATACCCCTTATACCATTGCCATGAATATGCAAAACCTCTAGAATTTTATGCTTTATCGCCCCATGATTTAAACAAAATTATTTTTGTCTCTTTGTTTTTATGTTACTCTAATAAAATTTTTATTGCTCATGGTACCTATAAAATTATCATTTCTTTAAAATTCAGTGCAAATTTCTTCAAGTATGTGGTTACCTGACATAATTTCTTTGAAGATCCTGCTTAAAGTGTGGAAGGAAAAAGTCCAGGGTCTGAGCTCGAAGGAACAGCATCCTCTCCCCGACACTGACCTCAGACACACGTGTTGCCTGGTTTGAAGAATGAAGGAAACAAAATGGGAATATATTGCTATTTGTTGAGGTGACACACGGCACCCAGACCGCGGTGCAGGCCTCAAGAGGTAGTCAGGTGCACTGCCCCCTCTGTCACAGTTTAGATAAAGAAGATAAAGCATCAGAAATTACTTAGGAAAATACACATTTTCATATCATTTATACAAATTGCCCTAAATATAAGGACATGAAGCCCAGAGACAACGGAGAACTAAAGAGGAAAATGAGGTGAGAAAAGGCAGAGAAGTAAAAGCGGTCAGGAGAGAAACTTCCAGAAGAGAAGGAAGAGCGGATGGGAGGCAGCAGGAGGACTCGCCTTTTCACAGAAGTCGTAGTTATTCGTGGAGTCGTGATCAGTGTGCAGGGTTATTTCACGGTTGTTTATTGATTTGCTCTCCCACGTGCCACCGTCAATGTCAATGCCATTCATAAGTAGATGCTCGCGTTACTTTATGACTGTTACACTTTTCGGAATATACAGATGAGAGGACGGCGGCTGAGACTGACTGACCAGCTGAAGTTACTTCCCTTAGAATGCAAATCGGCTTCTCATTGAGAATAGGGACGCACTTTGTGAACCGTAGCATTTCCTTTCAGACAGGCGAGACAGAGAAGGTTATTTCACGGTAACCAACGACATAACACAAAAGCAAAAAGCAAGACATCTTAAATGTTACCAAATTCTTTTGATGAATACTTTAGGGTAAATAAATGTAATAATAGGTAATGAACATGAGCAACTTTGGTAATAAAAAATCCACACCCCTGGGGTGTCCGTTTGTTTGCGTGAAACTTTGGGTAATCTCTTCAGCTTAAAATTTCCACATATAAATAGGAATAAAACTAAATCATAAGCTTGATAAAGAGATAAAATGAGATACTGTGTATGTGCATAGTAAACAGTTAAGTAACATGTATGATTATTTTTGGTTAGGGCCTCTAAATTGATAACTATTATTGATTACTGCTATATACTCATGTATACCAATTTTAAATATTTATCAACATTGTTAAGTCAAAAATGAGAATAATTACAGAACCATAATCTGGGTTTTTAACTATAAAAATATTGAGCAGTAAGCAATATAAAGAAATGAAATATTATAGAAGTGGTATATTGTTAATGAATACATTGTTTTTTATAAATAGTATTTGTTCAATGAAAACATCCACAAATATAATAACCTTTAAGAGAATTATAAAATATTTTTATAAGGTAATATTTTATATACAACTCAAAAACAAGGTGTGAGAGCTAGTGGTTCTGGTTTTGGTATATTAGAAGCATATTAATATAATGAATACTAATTTAATAACATGCAAATTTAATATGAGAAGAGTGGAGAGTTGTGAAGATTTCACTTTATTTTAAATATTGAGTTTCGATAGATCATCAAAGAGAACATATTTCTTGGTCAATCACACATATACTTACAGTGACACAAAAGTACATTGCCGACCCCCTCCCCTAACACATATAATATCTATGCATAGATATTGTGTTACAAACATAAATGTTTAAATATTTAGGCCGTGATGCAATCCAAATAAGGAATAAAACTCAAAACAAATGCCATAGCAAAATAAAAGATATTACATTGATTATTGATCAAAACCTTATTAACTTTTTCCTCCTGTAAAACAGCTTCAGTTCTTGTTCACATGTTTAAAAGCCAACTATTTATGTGTATATATATACATGGGCATACATACAGGGAAACAGACAGTTTTTCATTAGTATATCTGAAAATGTTTTCAGATGCCATCAACTCAAATGCCTGTAGATTTGCTCTAATAGAAATTAAATAAATTCATACATTTTCCTGTGCTACAGAGATATTCCAGAAGTCACATAGTTCAGGAGACAAGAAGACTGAGAGGCCTACAAAACTTGCCAGAAATTTATAATCACAGGGCCTCGAGGGCCAGATCTAAACCTCAGGTTTTCAAATTAGATACCTATGCTTGTTTTATGTAGGTAAACATACACATATTAATCCATTGCTGTATTTTTTCCTAAAATTGAAAGTATTATACCCCTTTTCTCATTGTGCCATTGAAACATAAAGTAACTTAAGACATTACTTCATCACTGTGGGGACTGGTTTTGTTTTGCTGAGTCTCACTCTGTCTCCCTGTGTACAGCGTCCTGGTGTCAGTTTGTAGCCATCCCAAACTCTTGGGCTCAAGTCATCCCCTTGCCCCAGCTCCCCCAGTAGCTGGGACTATAGGCACCCCCCACGATGCCCAGCCATTTTTTAGAGATGGGATCTCACTCTTGCCTGGGCTGGTCTCAAACTCATGAGCTCACCCACCATACCTGTCTTGGCCTCCCTGAGTGCTGGGATTACAGGCGTGAGATGCTGAGCTCAGCCTGCTTCATCAGTTTTGAAATCAAAATCCTTTTAAAAGATATTTGTCTTGTGTTATGTTTACCAAAATTAAATATGTATATAGACAAATGCATATATGAGTGTGTGTATTTCCAAGGATAGATTTTAATCCCATATATTCCTGAAGACTTACTATACCCCATAATGAATTTGACCTTTATTTTAAATGAAATAGTTGTTACATTTCACCTTGTCAAGATTAATGGAAACTAACATTTTGTCCCAAAGATTTCAAAGCACTTCTGTAGCCTCTGTACCTTCTGCGGAGGTGCTGTTGCGGTGTTTGGGTGTCTCTCTCGCTTTAAGGGATGTGAGATGAGGCGGCTCTCCTTGGTTAGACTGCAACCAAACTGGAGGAGAAAACAGACCCCAAACACACACGTTTTGAACATAAAAAGGCAAACCTGCAAACAGCCTGTCTACGCGCTCAGGGGGGCTGGTTATTTACACTTACAGGTTTGTGGTCAGAAAAGATGTTTAATCGAAACTCTTTTTGAAACATAAAAACATGATTTTATTAGCATTTTACTTTGATTGATTTTGTTTGAAGCTTATGAAACGTTTGTGCTTGGGGGGAAAAATGACAGCCTGGATGATGATTCTTCCTTTTCCTAACCTTAGTGGTTCTGCTTTGGGCATTTTGAAGAAAAACCAACAGAAAATATTTTGTGGCTTTCCAAATTGGATTTGTAGAACTAACTGAAAAAATAGTAACACCTGAGCATTTCTCCATTTTTTCTTAGCTCAGACACAAAGAACGTGTGTAACTGCAGTGCTGGTCAGTGCCCCCTCTGCAGAGAGGCTCACGGTGCTGAGTCGCCTCACCTGCTATCCGTTTCCTGTTACCTTGCAGGACGCCTGCTGGTGGGTGCTGACGGGGGGCAGGGGCTGCCCTCACACCTGGGAAGGCAAGTTCACAGCCAAGGAAACAGTTCCCTGCTTACCTCAGAGACTATTGTGGCCAATAAAATATTTAAATCTAATTGTGAATAAAGGACACCCAGTTGCTACCTCTGAACTTCATGTAACCTTTCCTGACAGAAAAGCAGAATGCTGTTTGTTCTGATGTATGTTTTTTCTCTAATCTTGTGAAAACGTAGGACTCAGTCTAATTAAAGTTGTTTCTTTTCCTTAATATGGTACTAGATATCAAAACTATAGGGGTACATGTGAGTCTTTCTAAATGCAGAATATAAATGTCTTAACACAATTTAACTAGGAAAATGACATGAAGGCTATGTTAACCAGTTGGATGAAAGTATTCCAAACTGTATATAGAAACAACACACTGTACCCCATGATAGTATTAATGTACACAGCTGTGATTTAATTAAAAAAAAACAGAAACTATGCGACAACAATCTTCCGTGCCCCTCTGATTATTTATAAATTGTATCTTTACAGACACAGTTAACACTTACGCTGAGGCATCTGAGCTCAGTGGCATTGAAGCCAAATGATTGATTTAGTAGCCAATTTCTATTCTAATATAAGTAACAGTTATATTTTTTTGTTTTTTTGTTTTGTTTTGTTGGCCACTGATCAGTTCAGATTCTTAAATTGTGGCAAACAGTGGCCAACGCAGATGTCAGCAAAGGTTTTCGGAGATGACAACTATTTTATGGAGGTACAGAGCGAAAAATTGCCCCTAAATAGTCCCCGATATAGCCAACCTATTCCTACATCACATTACATTTCAGGCTAGGTCAGTGAACACTGAAAATAAAACCTAATTATTCTCAGTTGAAAAGTTCAATATCACCATTATGATCTGACCTACTTTGGAAGCTCTTGAAGTTTCTTTGCTGTAGTGATCAGCGGATCCTCAAAAGTGTTCTGTAAAATGTTCAGCTGTCGAGTGACGCACTATAGCTGTAATTAGAGAACCAATATTTCATGTGATCGAAGAAATTAATTAGGAAAAAAGAGAATTTGTAATTTGGTGAGTCTTTGTTTAGGGATAGGAGTAAAAGTATTCTGTTGCCATCAATCTAATATTTAAGAAGAAATACAATTAAGCAGATCAATTAACTTAATAAATGATACACAACACTTCACTAATTTAATAATTAAACAGACTTTAAAATGTAGCTATTCTACATAAACACGCATTTTTCTAAGGTGTTATGAAGACACATAGTATTTTTCATTTTAAGTAAAGAGGTATCATGTGAAAAACTAGTCTTATTATATAGGTGCATCCATCACTTCAAAATACAATCCATGGAACTGTATCCGCTGATTTGTTGTTTTGGAATTATGTTTTTAGAGGCTTTACTGAGATGTCTCAGTGTATTTTTACAATATACTTTGCAAATGAACCCACATTCAGTCCTTATAGGCTCAGCATAAATGTTGGGAAGAATGTGATGCTTAATATTTTCATGAATAAAGTAATTAGGTTTAGCATACATACCTATTCTACTGTCTATATTTTTTAATTATTTCTAAAATTCATCTGCCTAGCATGGCATCACAGAAGTCTTGGTTGCATAAAGTTTGATCAGGACCCATTGTCTGAATCTCAGCAGTGAAAGACCCGTTCATTTACTGAATAACGTGATGGGCATTTGTCTCTGTCCCTGTGTGTTTTCTATAATTACCTCATCAGAAGGGCACTAAGCACTAAATGAACTTGGCAGGCAGATAGGGACATACACTTACCTTCCTACACGCAGATTAGCTCATGTACTTCCCACACAGAACTCCTGAGTGCTGTGCTAATGCTAGTTACCATCTTTTCAAAGAATTTCTGTCTTTACTTGACTAATGACAAACGTAGACCCTTCTCAGTCTTTATCTAGCGCTTGAAAACTGTACCCGCCAACTTTCCCATTGCAATGCTATTTTATGGGGTACCACCCAAATATTTTCCTGACTGTACAGACTGTATTTAGGACACATGATTTATAGTATACAGCTTATTAATAGTCTTAGCTCAATTAGACATTAGTTCATTCTTCTATCCATATGTATAAACAGCAAACATTATTCTTCCCGACCTCATTGGCTACTCTACCAGAAAACAAAACGCAAGGTATCATCAGTCCTGTATTGATAGAAACAAATTATGTAAACATCGAACCCATTGAAGTCTATGTGGCAAAAATATTGGAAGAACACAGTCAGGGAATGTAAAAGCAAAATGTGAATTTGATCTTCAGCATAAACAGTCAAGAAAAATAAAATAATTCAAAGCCCTGCCACACTGGACTGAGTCTTAATATAAAAGGACGCATCCTACTTGAGCTATTTCTTGCCTGTGCAGCGACTGTGCTAACGGAGGCAGGAAATAAACAAGGCGTGTTGAGGGCAGGAGGGCAGAGACTATGGCCAAGGGAGAGCCATGCCAGTCGTCAGGGTCCCATGAGGGACAGAATGGAGAGGAAGCACAGTCGCATTGGGGGCTCTTCTGTGACACATTAAAGTGCTGAATTTTACTCAAACGACAGGGGAAGATGACCAAAGGTTTTTCTGGAAAGTTGGATGTCCAAGTGTTCACTTTATAAAGGTGATTCTTCAGATCAGCCTGGGTATTGTGCAGAAACGTTATCTTTCCCAAACATGATAATTTCTTTCCAATTTTGCTTGGCCTAATTTCTGTCTGTATTTTTTCTCCCTGGCCAACCACACTGGAATCCAGTTGTCTTTGTGACAAGCCTTTATTCTCCCCAACTATCTATACTATTTGTCAGAAAGAGACTCAACAAGTCTCGTTAAGCCACTTCTTATTTATTCCTGGTAAAACTTTCCTCTCCTAGCTTCTCAGAATCCCCTACATTATACTTACTTTGTAATATCTTTTCCTAACTTTGCACATGTCTTAATCGCTTCTAATTTATTACCTTCCCTGTCTCCAAAGTTGCTGTTTTCAATTACTTTGAGCACAACCCTTCCTAGTTGCCTCATTACTAGACAAAATCCAAACTCTTCAGCATGAACTAAAGATTTGTTTTTCTCTCTGACCCTCAAATTCTGGCCTTTAAAACCCAGTTATGGCCTTGCTGCCAAAGGTTCTATGATACTAGTGGGTGGAAATGGGATTCAACACTTGACGTGTATGTCTAGTGTGCACAGACTCTATGAGAGTATTTGTTCTTTGCTATCATAATCACTCAAAGCTGGAGATGTTGGTGAAATCAAAAAATCAAATTAAATAAAGAATCAAACATAATGTTAAGACTAAAGAAACTGAAAATAGGCTCAGAGCACATCAACAGAATTCTTTTTCCTGAAATAAAAATTCAGAGTATATTTACAAGAATTCCAAATTCCAGAAAATAACTTACAGAGCAATGCATAGCACAAGAATTCTCTAGAAAGTGTAATCGCTTCTCGGCCTTTTGGCTAAGATCAATGTAGTATCTAGAAAGTGTAGACTGAAGTATGTTTTGACAGACGAATCCTCTATGCTGCTAAACTACATTTACATTTCACCTGTACTACCCTTATCATTATCCCATCTTCTCTCTTTTTACTGGCAAGACATATTTAAAGCTGAGCTTGTTTAATCAATGTTGATGAGAAATAGTTTGCTTTCCTATAAATAGTGCCGTTCTTCTTCAGCACATTATTTTAATTAGCAATGAAAAAAGAAACTCAATTTACACACAAGGAGAAGCCAAATAGATTATATCCTCAACAACTAATGACAACTTCATTTGTCTTGATTTTGATCTGTTGCCAGCTAATCCAATTTGAATCTCCACTCACCTGCATCCAGAGACGTTTCCAGTGTGAGCCGAGGGGCAGCCCTTCCCAGCAAATGTGAGCATCTTAATAAGGAGTGATGCGTTCACACAGCCTCAGACTTACCAATCTGATTTTCTCAACCACATCTAAACTGTAAGTCCACTTGGCACTGGGCTGTCTCTATCCTTGGTACATATGGTGTGTTTGGAATCAAATCTAATTCAGCTGTTTCTAAGTGCGGATCAACTATCTGATGTCTTTGCATGATGAGATTGTATTTGTCCATGTCAAAGAGAGAGAAAAAAACGTTAATCCTGTTAGTTATTCCCTAAAGTGGAAGGTATTCATTGTTAAGGGCCTAAATCAAAGTTGAGAGTTTTTCCTTTTTTACTTTTGCTGTCAAAATACTTTTCCTTCTTCTATGAAATAACGGTGACGGAAGATTCTACTTTGAGATGGTGAAACAACTATTGTTTAGGCTTCTTTTTCTTTTTTTTGTGGGAGGTGAAGACAGAACCTCATTCTGTCACCCTGGGTAGAGTGGCGTGGTGTCACAGCTCACAGGCTCACTGCAATCTTAAATTCTTGGACTCAAGCCATCCTCTTGCCTTAGCATCCTGAGTAGCTGAGACTACAGGCATGCCCCATGCCACCAGCCTAGTTTTTCTATTTTTAATAGAGATGGGATTTTGCTCTTGCTTAGGTTGGTCTCAAAGTCCTCAGCACAGACAATCTACCTCCCTCTGCCTCCAACGTGCTAGGATTACAGGCGTAAAAGAACATAGATAAGGAGGCCTCCCCTGCAACAAAGTCAGGGCCCCAGCAGGTGGCCCCGGTGGGCCTTCTATCTAGTGGACATACTGCTTTTCCTATCCTGTGGCCAAGGGAGTTTGGGGAGATGGAATGTATGTCTGGAATATGTCACAACCGTTCAGCACCAGAGGTCTGTAGGGAGAAGTTAATTTCAAAACTGGCCCTGGGTAGGAAATGGTCCCATCAGAGGTACACTTTTCTACCCCAGGAAGAGCAACCTGGTGTTCAGGGTGTGTTCCCTGCCCCAGAGAGACAGCCCAGACAAGAAACTGGTCAGGCTGGTGTTTGTGAGCCTGTTTGTGCCAAGAGATAGGGTCTCCCCTGAGACTGATCTATACACTCAATCAGGCCTAGAAAATGAGGGGTCCCTGTCCAGCACTGAGTGTGGGAACCTTGTATCGTCCCCACTAGGAGAAACTCAGAGCTAAACAGGAGGCCCAAAGCTTAGGACCTCTTTTCTTCTCACTCTTGGCTTAGCATAAGAAGCCCTTTCCCGGGGAGTAGGGTTGACCCCTCTGGGAGGTTACCACGCAACAACTCTGGCGTCCACCCCATCTAGACAATTCCTGAACAGTTGGCGGAATTACTACAAACACATCCTGATGTTCTCAATCTAAATAATTTGCCACAGCTGATAACTAAAATTATGAGGGCAGAAATGAGTAACTAAACACACTTTTCTGTTAGGACAGTTAAGAAGCAGAATGGCTTCAGAAATAACTACCCCTGGGTTCCATACCTGACTCTGCTTTAATTAACTCTGTGAATGCTGCAAAAATTATTAACTTCCCTGAATTCAGTCTCCTCAATTATAAAAAGAGAAGATAATAGCTACAGGAAGAATTGCTGTGAGGTTTAAATATCATTCCACATGCCAATCTTTGGTTTAACTGTACATTGTAAAGAAGCCTACTCCTGCTGCTATTATTGTTAGCAATTTTGAGGATTTTTTAAATAAATACAATTGGATTTATATGTTTATGTTTTATATTAAATGGATTCTCTACTTTGAATACCAGTGAAAATGTACCAAAAGATTTGTATTATGGGTACCACCCTTGAATTTGCTGTAATCTTTAATTTATAAGTGGAAATCCGTCTGTTTTGATTTGGACAGCCATGTGCTAGGTTTCATAGATGGAATAGTTCACAATTCACCAAATGCTGAAGCCCATTAAGAGATCTTTCAAAGAATAGCTGTCTAAACTTGTAAACTGCAGATGCAGGAGTTGATGTCCTTATAATGGACATGCAGTCCATGACATTTTATCCAGCATTTAAGAGCTAAACTTAGAACAGGAGGCAGCGTAATGGCCCCATGGAGGCCAGAAAAATCTGTGCCAGGACAGCAACCTGCAAAATTCTAAGGCATTTGCAATGTTAATGCATTTGATTTATTAATCTTTTCCTTTTAGCATCTTATTAGGTTTTAAATGTAAAATATTTAGTATTACAATTCTGAAAAGAACATGAATCCCTGCCATATGCTAAATTTAAAATAAAAGGTTGATTCTGGTGGCAAGCACTGTCCCTGTTTGTGTTTATTGTGGGGGAATCACATGCAGTACAGAGACCATTTTCTTTTTCATGGAATTAACTTGAGGAGACATTTTTAGATGCATTTGTGTAAGTGAAATGCAGCACCATTTAACTACGGTTTGTAAAAATGAGGAAATACCTGGGATACAAAAGATTATACATCCCATCTTACCAGACACACATGCTCACACGCAGGCCCCTCAGTTAATTACAGATAAAAATACCACGCAAGGAATAAGATAAAGCATTTGTGCAAACAATCACCCAACATTCCTTCCTGACTTTTCTCCTAAACTTAGAGACCTTTCTGCTCATACCTTCCTTTGTTCTTTCTTTTATTTATTTATTTTTTACATATACATGTGTTTATTAGGTTTTCTTTTTTGCTTTGACAAAATTAAAAAGGCTTAAAATTTAATAACAACAATGTTTAAGATAAGGACTAGAAACAAAACCTCGTAAAGAACAAATGAACATAAATACATTCAGAAAAGAAATCAGACGATTGCTGCATCAAAATATTAAGCAATAATAATAATAATGCAAAGAAAGTAACATTCACATTGCCAAATAAGAGTATGTCTATTATAGAATGCTTTGACTCTGAGATTCAGTTTGGAGTCATCAGTTAACTTCTTATTTTTTTTAAAGTCTCAAAAAATAGACAATTAATATTTATAAATAAAAGTAAAAAATAATTTCAAAAAACAGATCATGCCAAATCTTATAGACACTAGAAAAAGAAGAAATATTTCAAAATCATTCTACTTGATCTGGATACACATGATATTATAACCGGAGAAAATATATTATTATAGAGGGGAACTTACAAACATATCTCACTTATAAATGAGGATGCAATGTCCTAAACAACATATTAACAAGTTGAATTAAAAATTAATGTTTAAGTAATGCACTTTGGTCAAAATTAGTGACTAATTCTCATATAAATTGGATTTAATTTTGACCAAAGTGCATTAATTTTGACTTCCTTCTTCCTTTTTATAGACCCTCAAAGTCTTTACCCTTCCTTATCATCTTAGAACTTTAACAACTTGTAAAGGAGGCTCAGCACCCGTAGCACAGTGGTTACAGTGCCAGCCACATACACCAAGGGCGGTGAGTTTGAACCCTGCCTGGGCCAGCTAAACAACTGCAATAGCAACAAAAAACAGCCGAGTGTTATGGCGGGCGCCTGTAGTCCCAGCTACTAGGGAGGCTGAGACAAGAGAATCACTTAAGTCCAAGAGTTTGAGGTTGCTGTAAGCTGTGATACTTCTCTAAGAGGGTGACATCGTGAGACTCTGTCTCAAAAAAAAAAGTTAGATTTGTATTATAATTGTTTCACTATTTGATATCACTTACCATTCTTATATTTCTATGTCTATGTGTAAAATTAATTGTTATTTAAGTGATCGATATTTGTGTCTATAATATCCTTGAGTGGACCACTGTAAGAACATTTTAAAATCTCATCACTGAATACGCAAGACAGTAAAAAGTAAAAGACAAATTAAAAACAAAATCTGTCTGCCGCCTTTTTTTCCTCACCATAACAGTTCATAAAGCTAGTTACATATGGCTTGTGAAGAAATTAACATTAACTTTTTGTTAAATAATAAAAAACAAAACCTGAAAACAAAAATTCTGAAATTTAGAATAAAAGTAACTCACTGAATATTTTGCTCTGTGCTCATTGAACAGAACCGTGTTTCCTGAGATAATCGAGGTGCCCCTCCTCTCTGACCTTCCTGGTTGATAAGTGGCACCTGATTGCAGATAACTCGGGTGACATCATGCGGTGCTGGTTATGTTAGATTGGTACTAGTCAGTGTCTAATACTCCTCCGTAAAGGTTAAGGAAATTAGATATTTAGAAACTTAGAATTGCATACGATTAGCAGCAAACTATACCCCCTACAAGGCTCTGAAGGCTTTACCTAAAATCTTTTGGTTAATCAATTAAAATTCTGACTGTCTCCATCACCTCCTCTTTCCGTCTACATATAGGTAGCCAGAGCATCTATCAGAGAGAGACATAAAGACACTCTGAATATGTTGTATAGACATACAAACATATATATGGACAGACAGAAACTTTAGTTTAATTTAAAAAATGCAATCAATATTGAAAATGTCATAATCAATAAATGTCAGCATCAATAAGCTACATACTAATCTGCTGTATAAATTTCAGCTTTCTAAAGATGAGTATATTATTAATTATAACAAAAATATAACACTTTAAAATACAATGGACTCTTCACAGTTGAAAATGTGTCAGATATTACACGTTCAAACCATTCACCCCGAAAACAATTAAAATAATTTGGGGATTTATATATCTTCTGATTTCCTAGGTCTTCTAGCACTATCTCCTAAAAACATCAATGTCTGTAACAGATACTGAGTGAATTGATGCTAGGTGTCGCATCATATTTGTCAGAATTGTTATATTTCCATGACAAAAAAAAATTTTCTCCACGAGGGGGAACGGAACATTAATTTCATTAAGTCCATCAGACTTTCTTTCTGAAGGTTAGAACCGACAGAAGTTTCTGAGTTACACAGGTGAATCCTGGAACGACTTTAGGAGCCCATCAGAGAGTAAAAAAAGGAGCAATAATTATCAGTCCTACAACCCATAGTGTCTGCTAAGCATCAATGTATTGAAACGCAGTTCGCATGCATTAACATTAGGAGTCCTCACTCTTCAGCAAAGATGGAGAATGAAGAAAGAGAAATAACGGCATGAGATACGTTGTGAGGGCGAAGTTCAGGTTTCCAAATTGTCTACGCTATATGATCCTGTTCAATTCTTATTTGGTAAGTAAGCCAAATTGCCCCGTTAGATGATAGAGACAGATGATAGATGTCGTTTGATGATACCAGGAATCATCTCCCTACGGGATGAGATACACAGGGAAGATTTGGTTGGATGAACAGGTAAGTAGAGCACAGACTGGTGGAGGAAAGTAATATGTGAAAAGTACCTTAGATTCATACCGTCGCTCTACTGTGGTCAACTCTAAGTCTGTGTGCAGGTCTGTATTTTATATTTCCTTTCAAGGGCAAACATATATTGCTTATATGATGTCAAAAGAATCATGCCACTTTCATTCAATTCTTAAACTGCATTAACTGTGAGTGTTACAATTAATATATCTACACCTTCCATCATGTTGTGAAAAAGTTTTGTTTTATTCATAATGAAAGGATACCACATCAATTGTTAAAGCATATTCTTCACAGGGGCTTGAATTTTTTTTTCTCTTTTGAGACATTCTCACTCTGTTGCCCCAGGCTAATGTGTCATGGCATCAGCCTAGCCCACAGTACCCTCAAACTCCTGGGTTCAAATGATACTCCTGCCTCCGCCTCGCAACTACTTGGGACTATATGCACCGGCCACACCTGGCTAGTTTTTCTAGAAATTCTCTTGCTCAGGCAGGCCTTAAACTCCTGGGCTTAAGGGATCCTCCCACCTCAATCTCCCAGAATGCTAGGATTACAGGCATGAGCCACCGCACCTAGCCAGGGACTTAAATTTTTAAGCAACTGTCACATATGTGAGTGTTAGTAATATCTCAAGTTTGTTTGGAAATGCTAAACTATTAGCAATACTTAACAATCTTTGAGCAAGATTGACTTTATGTGATCCTTAAAATTGAAATATATATTTTCTTTATAATAAGTGCAAATCCTGAACGGCTTTTATTATAAAAATTTGGATCTTTGGAAAAAAACTTAAATTATTCAAATACTCTCCATTTTAATTTTCTATAGTTTAGGAATTGTTAGTCACACAAGCCTCTGAAATTTAAATCAGCATACACCTTCACAGGAGAGATTGAAGTTTGGGGTGCAAGGAACAATAATAAACCATCTGTCACGGGTTACTTTCAAAGTCATATTTCCTGCTTGAAAACACACAGCTCCCTTCCCCCTCACTTTTGATCATGCGGTGATTGCATCTAAAAGACCCTTGTAAAGTTCCTGCCGCGGGTTTTAGTAAAGATTAGACGACAAACTTGATGATGTTAAATTGAAAGGGGATCTGTCCACTACAACCACGGACTCAAACACTTGTTTATTTTAGTTTTTCAGGCCACATAGTATTTGATTGTTGCTTTTAGATGGGATTAAAATTAAGTGTTTGAAAGTCAGTGCTGCAGAAATAAATATAAAATATTATCCACTATACGAGCCACCTCTGTTTGAACAGTAATTTTGCCACACGCAAATATGAAACACAATATATTATATATATATGTATATAGGGAAGAGAAAATAGATTTCAATTTTTGAGGCTAATTTTCATGCTTGCATAATTTAATTTATAAAATCATATATGGATTCGAACTATTCTGAAAAGTAAGACATAAACAACTAAGAGTTACTAAAATAATTTAGTTTGCTGGCATTTTAAGTGAATGTTAGGATTGCCCGGGTTGGTGGAATTGCCCTTGGCTTACCGAGTGAACCTGAAGTCATATACTTCTTGTATGAGTGATGTTTCATACACATATTATGCCTGAATTTTGATGCTATTAGGAATGGTTGATATCACTGGAAAATCACATCTGGTCGCATCATCTGTATGATTATGAATCTGCCAGTAGAAAAACAGAATAGTATTTCAAGAACATAAACTGGCTTTTTTCATACCATATGTTGTGCTTTTATGTTAAACAATGATAATATTGACAATAGACTAAATCTGTTATTTGTTTATCCAGGATAATGTTGTTCCAAACTTACTGCAAGCTGGTAGATTGAGAATACATTATTAATACTGTATATTGAAGAAACAGGTGGCGCCTATAGCTCAGTGGGTAGGGCACCTGGCATATACACTCAGGCTGGCGGGTTCAAACCCGGCCCGGACCTGGACCTGCTAAACAACAAAGACAACTGCAACAAAAAAATAGCCAGGCGTTGTGGTGGGCTACTGTGGTCCTGGCTACTGTGGTCCTAGCTACTTGGGAGGCTGAGGCAAGAGAATTGCTTAAGCCCAAGAGTTTGAAGTTGCTGTGAGCTCTGATGCTACAGCGCTCTACTGAGAGCAACATAGTAAGACTCTGTGTCAATGAATGAAAGAAGGAAGGAAAGAAGGAAGGAAGGAAGGAAGGAAGGAAGGAAGGAAGGAAGGAAGGAAGGAAGGAAAGAAAGGAAAGGAAAGGAAAGGAAAGGAAAGGAAAGGAAAGGAAAGGGAAGGAAAGGAAAGGGAAGGAAAGGAAAGGAAAGGAAAGGAAAGGAAAGGAAAGGAGGAAAGGAAAGGAAAGGAAAGGAGGAAAGGAAAGGAAAGGAGGAAAGGAAAGGAAAGGAGGAAAGGAAAGGAAAGGAACAGAATGTCTATTGAGAAAAATGGGAATTAAATAATAAATAACAGAAGCCTGACTTGTGGCAACAGGAAGCAAGCAGCCAAGGGTTTCTCTTCCCCAGGGATCTCCAAATTAGGGTGAATAAATTGAAGGACATGAAGACATTTACTGGAGCACAGGAAGGAAACAGTAGATATACTTCATGTGCATGTAAGGGTGAAGGAATTCCTATTTACAAATGTGTGATATGCAAATTGGTAGTAATGTATGTGCAGTATTTATAAGCAAATATATGGATGCCCCTCACAGTTTTATTTATTGATATTTCATGATGAAGTTGTTTTGAGAATATTTCTTGAAGAAATGGGACAGGACATAAACTAATTATTTCTGCCAGTAATCTATCTTAAAGTTCTTTTCCGTGGTGCCATTTCAGCTTTTCGACGCACCGTCAGACACCTCCTGCTACCATTTCCATGAGCAGAATGTTGATGCAGGAATACTTAACACACCTGGGAAAGACCCCTCAATCTTCAGCGGTTAAATAGCTACAGGATTTGTTTGTTTGTGAATACAAACATACAATAAACCAAAAAAGAAAAAAGAAAAAAACCACATTACTAACAACAAAACCTCGAGAGGTAGGATACCAAAAATCCAAGGAAAACAATTTCTGTAATGTAAAGTATGACAACAAAATCATAGAATTAGAACCTCATATGATGATGTTTGGTACAGTTTTCTTTCTTCTCAAGTTCATTAACATTTAAAATTTTCACTAATCACTGACCATGGTGGTCAGATTATTTGAGCAGATTGAACCTATAAAGAAAGATTGTGCAACAAAGGACAAGGAAGGATTTGGTAATGAAAGAAGAGGTTCTGAATGCTCAGAAATATTCCTCCAGGATGCTTATGAGATTTTACTAAAGCTATTGCTTAGAATTTTCAGTACACACACACACACATACACACACACCTTCACACATACATGATTAAAATGATAACATGCAAATATTTGTTTATAGCCCTATAATTTTTACATTTATATAATTATTTACATCAGTATCAGTTAACTCTTTAGCAAACTGGGCATTTTTTTTTAACAGAATGCAAATTAATTACTTCTGAAGTAAGTAGTCAACTTACATCTTTAACCTTTCAAATAAAGAAAGTTTTCAAATCAAGTTTCAGTTTTTCTTAGATGTATAATCAGCCAGAATGCGATGTCCTGATGATCAGAATAGACATTGATAAATCAGTACCATGACTACATTTCTTAAAATGTAATTTGCTGACCACTTGGTTCTGGGATAGCTTTGATTTTTATTTTAAAAATGCAGACAAAGAAAATCAGTCTTGATATCATAGAGGACCTAAGTTTCTAATCATCAGGGAAATGCAAATCAAAACCATGATGAGATATCACCTATCTCTAGTGAAAATGACTTTTATCATGGAGTCCCGAAACAACAGATGCTGGCCTGGATACAGAGAGTGGGACACGCTGACCCAGGGTGGTGCAATTGCAGCAGTATGGCCTCTGTGGAGAGTCATGTGGAGACACCTCAGAGAACTCAAAGGAGACCTACCATGTGATCCTTTAATTCTATTCTGGATAAAATTCCATGTGCATTGAAAAAAAATGTATACTATGCTATTATTAGATAATGAGTTCCATAAATATCCATTAAATCTGGTTGAATTTTAGTTTTGCTGAAGTTCCCTGTGGTTTTTTTTTTTTTTTCATTGCCTGTCTAGTTATCAGAGCCATTATGGAAAGTGGGGAATTGAAATCCCCAATACTAGTTGTAAATTTTGTGTTTTTCTTTAACTCTGTAACTTTGCTTCATTCATTTAGTGGCTCTGCAGTTGGGTGCACATCTATTGGCAATTACAGTGCCTTTTTTCTGCAGTGATCCTTTTATAATTATGTAATATCTTTTTCTCTAGCAAAAATCCTTAAAGTCTGTTTTTCTCTGACATTAGTATAGCTAATCATCTTTCATTTGTTTAGTGTTTGCATCATATATTCTTTTCCTTGGCATACCTTTTCTATCCTTTTTCATTTTGACTATTTGTATCTTTGATTTATAGAGGTGTGTATCTTATATAATATATACTTATACCATGTTTTTTTCTCCATTCTGTTGATCTCTGTCTCTCAATCAGATTTTTAAATAATTTATACTTACTATAATTCCTGATTAAATAGAATTTATGTCTGCCATTTTGCTATTATATCTGCTATTTCTCTATTGCTGCATTAATTGCGTTCTCTTGTGATAAAAGGATTTTAGTATCCAATGTAATAAATTGTCTTATTTATTTTCTTACACTTTTGAGCTGATTGCATGGAGATCCCTGTTTTTAACCATCTATTTTAGACTAATAGCAGAATATTTTCAATGGTATTATTATACTAATGATATCTTTAGCCTTGTATGTCCATACACATAAACTTATAATTCTTCCCCCATATAATTAGCTTTTAAATAAGATGGAAGAAAAAAGGTTACAAACAGAAAGAATATTTATATACGCTTTTATATTTGTAAGTACATGTAGTTATCTTACATTTAACAGTGCTGTATTCTTTCTTGTGCATTAGAGTTACTGTCTAGTGTCCATTCTCTAAGCCAGAAAGACTTCTTTGAATATTTCTTGGGTTTCTCAATTTTGTATATCAAAGAAGTTCAATATTTATTAATTTTCTGTTTTTTTATTTGAAGGGTAGATATAATGGATACAAAATTCAGCATTGGCTTTTTTTCTTCTCTCTTTTTTCTTTACTTGTGTGATATATTTCCATACCTTTCTGGCTATCATGGTTTCTCATAAGATATCAGCTGTCACTCACATTGAGGCCTACTTACTTTTCATGAGCACATTTTCTTCTTTTCAAGATTCTCTTTTTGTCTTTAGCTTTGACAATTTTGTTGTGATGTGTTCTAGGTGGGCATCTGTTTAGTTTATCTTATTTCCAGTGTCTTTGTATGTTTGAATATGTATATGTACGTTCTCCAAATTTGAGAAAATTTGAACATCATTTTTTCAAATGTATTTTCCACTGTTTCCTCTCCTCTTCTTTGATTCTCATTATGAACAGTAAGAATATGGCAAAGACACATTTTACTTCATGGACATCACCTCTTGATGTTGCCTACTGTTTCTGAAATTCTGTCCATTTTATTTTATTTTTTCTGTCAGACCAGATTATTCCAAGTGACCTAACTTCAGGTTCACTACGCTTTTCCATGAAAATATTCTGTTAAATCTTTGTAGTATATTTTTCTTTGCAGTTACTGTATTTTTCAACCCCAGAATTTCTATTTTATTCCATTTTTTAATCTCCCTCTTCAATGATATTATCTTCCGGCTAGATACAATTCTTATGATTTCTTTTATTTCTTTGTAGATAGTTTGTGTTGGCTCTTTGGACAAATCTAAAACTGCTGATTTAGAGTTTTGTTTATGGGCCATATATTCTTGTTTCTTTTCATGATTCATATCATTGATTGGTTGAAAATTAGACATTTTAAGTAGTACAATGCTGCAATCCTGAAAATTAGATTTCCCCATCCTCAAGATTTCTTGTTGCTGCTTGGGTTTGCTAGTAGTTGTTTTTGTTTGTTTGTTTTATTTTCATTTTTAGTAACTTTTCTGAACTATCCCTAATATCTATTTTTTCAATGAACTAAATATCTATAGTCAAGCAGTTGAAAGAAATATAGAAATTAGTTTTCTTATGGATATAAAACTGATTAATGCCCCAGAGCCTATAAGAATTAGTCTTTATACTTTTCCTCTTCACAGGACAGAAAACATTTTCATATCTATTGGATAAAAACATTTTCAAGCTCATATGTAACTGTATAGAGTCTGTGACTTAATCAAAAAATGTACAAGTCCAACAAAGTTTCACTAGCTGCAACATAAAATAATTCATTTATAAACTGGTTATACGAGACACTTTACTACAAGAGTAGAAACATATGCAGTTTTTACTTTGCCTCATTTCTCAATTTTTGATAATTTAAATTTTATAAGAATTTGATGTTTTGAATTATTTCTTCCAATTAAACCTCTCAAAACCTTTTATAACTACAGGAACTTCGCAGGAGTGACTCTTAGCTAGTTTACATAATCTTTACTAAGATTTCTTAAGTGTTCCTTTGAAATTCCAGTTTCATCTTTTCTAGATTCTTGAGGGAGGTACCTTAAGCTGGTTCAGTTTAGGAATAATATGGGCTCTCAAAAATGCCTAATGTGAACGTTTTAAAGCAATAACTGAGAAAATGACATGAAGGCTGTGTTGACCAGTTTGATGGAAGTATTTCAGAATCCATGTGAAAACCCCATACTGTACCCCAGAAGTGCATTAATGTACATAGTTAACATTCAATAAAAAAAAAATATTCATTAGTGATATTGGTCTATAATTTTCTTTTCTTGTTGGGTCTTTTCCTGGTTTGGGTATCAGGGTGATGTTTGCTTCATAGACTGTGTTGATTAGTATTCTGTCTTTTTCTATATTTTAGAAAAGATTGAGTAGTATGGGTACTAGTTCCTCTTTAAAGGTTTGGTAGAATTCTGACGCGAAGCCATTTGGTCCTGGGCTTTTCTTTTTAGGGAGATTTTGTATCAGTGATGCTATTTCAGAATTTGATATAGGTCTGTTCAACATTTCCACTTCATTCTGGCTGAGTCTTGGGAGGTAGTGTGCTTCCAAGTATTGGTCAATTTCCTTCAGATTGTCATATTTCTGGGAATAAAGTTTCTTGTAATATTCATTAAGGATTTTTTGAATTTCTAAAGGGTCTGTTGTTATTTCATCTTTAC
>CAUYTI010159772.1:0-28081 GCA_963575145.1 Galago senegalensis
GCCGGGCATTGTGGCGGGCACTTGTGGTCCCAGCTACTTGGGAGGCGGAGGCAGGAGACTCGCTTGAGCCCAGGAGTTGGAGGTTGCTGTGAGCTGTAATGCCACGGCACTCTACCCAGGGGGACAGCTTGAGGCTCTGTCTCAAAAAAAAAAAATGTAATAAAATAATAAACATTTTTGTTGACTATACTTCCTATACCCCAAATTATAATCTACCTGCTTCAAAGGTTAAACAAATGCAAAGTATTAAAAAACGTACTAAACTGACAACTGTAATTTTTACCATGAGGATGACTAGAAATTAATACAGCATTGCAAAGTCCTTCCCCAAACACCGAAATCCTCCCTTTAAAAGTAAATTTCTATTTGACTCCTTGTGGTCAGCACCCCACCTTTTTAGGAAAGAGAGAAATTAATTATTTCATTTGGTCAGTTTCAGTTGACTGTTTTTAAGTTGATTAATAGAGGAGCCCTTGTTGCCTCTGAGGTGTCTGGCAGGCAGCAGGAAGCTGAGGAGTCTTCTCTCCATCCTAGACGTGCAGGTGGTGGGGAACCTGTGTCAGCTCACCACCAACTTCAATACCAACTTCTGTCCAAAACTGACACTGAATTTTTACAAGAGGGAAAGGTATTTTTGTCTAAAATGGGAGTTCAAAGAATAAGTGAAGAAATAAGAGATGCTCCAGGTAGAAGCCAGCCTTATTCATGGGTATATTTTGAAGATGTGGGGTTGAGGCCAAAAGCTATTGTCACTAGAAATAATCTGGGATAGATCAGAACTTGGGCTGGAGAAAAGAATAAAAGAACTATATTTTAAAGATATTATGGGGAGATGGTGTGATGAAGACATATGTCTGAAAGAGTATAGCATAGTTCATGTAATTCCAGAGTAACAACTTAAAAATAAGGTAGCTTTTTATTCTTCCACTTCTGATTCTAATTAATATTTGAGAAAAATGAACTTAACAGTAATTTCCTATTCCATGACTTCCCATACCTTTGTATTAACTGAGTGAAGGCCAACAATGGATAATACTAATACGGGAATGGTAATCACTACCAAGTTTAAAGCCAACGATGGACCAGTTTTACTGATGCCCCTAATGAATTACAAAAATGATGGATACTGGGTTCGCTTTAAATTCTCCTTTCAAAAATCTGAGTTAGACCCCAATTTCCCAGGCTAGTACTTGTAGTAATCCTGGATTAGCTTATCCCTCCTTTACTATCGATAACTATTTCAACTTTTCATGACTTGTCTCAAGGACTATTACTCATTATCTATTTCCATCACTTTCTACCTACCTTCTACCACATCAGAAGAGAAAAATTATCAGTCTCAGAGAATGAGAGAGAGGTCCGTTCCTCTGCCTATTCATGGCTAACTCTTTCACTTTGCTCCTCTTGGTACCCGACACTTTGGCCTCCCATCTCTTATCTTTGAATATTTTCTCTCATCTGGCTTTCACTCCAGATATATTTGACCAGCTCATTTTCATAAAGGACAACTTGTTATTTGCCTGGGTTACATGGCCCTCTGTGCTACTGTGGTGTCCACACTTTCCTTTGAAATGTCAACCTCCGTGTTGATCTCTTCTGCTAGAGTTTGGGACTCTTGAGGTCAGCTATCATATTGTCTTCACTGTTGAATTGCCAGAGCTCACTGGGTAGAGAGGTAGGTAAATAGGAGGGAAAAAGGTCAATGAACAGTGAGTTATGATCTTTCAGCTCTGTTTTACTCCTATGTGTTCTCCAAAGTTTTAAATATGAATGTGTCTATTTTGAGTATAAGACAAATTAAAGTAACAATATAAACAAGAATAAAGATTATTTGACATTTAAGATGATTTGCTGAGTGAATCTGTAACCGAAGCTGCTGGCAACCGTCACCATTGTTACAACTTTGCTTCTCTGAGAGGAAAACAATACTGATGCTAATGGAGTCAAAATAACGAAAAGAAAGTCCTTTTTACAACAAAATATAAAGTATGTCATAGATTTTCTTTCTTTCTTTCTTTCTTTTTTTTGTAGAGTCTCACTTTTTCACCTTCGGTAGAGTGCAGTGGAGTCACAGCTCACAGCAACCTCCAACTTCTGGGCTTAGGCAATTCTTCTGCCTCAGCCTCCCAAGTAGCTGGGATTACAGGCCCCCACCACAACGCCCGGCTATTTTTTGTTGCAGTTAAGCTGGGGCTGGGTTTGAACCCACCACCTTCAGTATATGGGGCCGGCGCCCTACTCACTGAGCCACAGGCACCTCCCAGATTTTCTTAAAGAAAAATTGAACACCACTGTAACAAATAGATCTATAGTTCATATCCCATCTACTCATGCTTAAATTGCTATCTCTTTTGTTACATTCTTTGCACAGTGTTACATACTCTCATGGTTTTTCAATGCATAAGTATTACTATTTATTTTATTTATAAAATGAAATTGATGCTGGAAAGTTTTTTTTTTAAATGTAATCAATTAATTTTAGATAACAGATATTGAATAACAAAATAGCACCATCGGCAGAGGTAAACTCAATAATCTGATGACGACTACCCCAGGCAGCTCTGCAGTTCTCTGGCACAGGGCGGACGGAGTTTACTTTTATTTTCAGTGACTTACCAGTTCAGCTTTTGAGCTGCTTCTAAACCAGCTCCACTCTCCTCAGCATGGGAAGAAGCTCTGCTCCTCCTCCCCCTTCCCTCAGTTCTCTTTGATCTTTCCAGCCCTTCCTATCCCCTCCACCTGTTCTTACCGTGCTCTTCATTTCAAAGCTTACATTGCTCTTATTAGGATTACCCAATTCTCAGTAATACATTATTTTAGAAGTGGCCTCTATTTGTCTTATTATATTTTACTGTTGTATCCCAAACCAAAAAGTAGCTTAACTGCTCAAAATAGTGCACATGTTTCTTGTACCGTGGTCATTAGCACATAGTAAGTGCTCGATCAATTAATTCTAATTGATTTATTGGCTAATACAGAACATTGAATTTCCCTTCCCATTTTCTATTAGCAACAAGTAAGAAAAAAGAAATTTTCGTTTTCATAGCAGAGATCCCATCTTTTTGTTTTTTGAAATTTAAAGTAACTGATGCTATTAGGCTAAAAGAGGAAAGGTTTATTTATATATTAACTTCATTTATAAAATGAAGTTCAGCAGAATAATAACAACGAACAACTCTTGTAACTATCCAAGACATTGTATTTGCTTTCCCCCAAATCAGAAACAATATTATGTCCATAGGGCAGATATCAAGAAAAGAGAATAAACAAGAGGAGATACAATGCTTTCAGGACAATGTAGTTGAAATCTCAAAGCAGGGATTCAAATGGCCTATCATATGTAAATGTTACTTTGGATTAATGCTTTTAACTTTCAAAGTCAGAGAGAATTCCAAAATGATCTGTGATCAGCATTATAGCCAGATTAAGAGTATCATCCACAGGAAACACTAATAGATGACACTGGGGTGAGTCTCCCTCACTTTACAGTAACTGGATGGCATTTTAAGAAACTCCAGGAATATGTTTGTGGACTACTATAAATACCAAAATGGAAGCAGAGAGCTTCATTGTTCTAATTCCATTTAATACTGATTTAGTGTCATTTATATCCTTCATTGCTGAGCTTACTTTAAACAGAGAACGGTAAATAGGTAACACACATATGTAAAAACCGAGACACCCAGGCTACATCACTTAAATGGCCTCAACGACCAGGAATCAGGTTGAGCATCTAGATATTACAATCAGACTTACATGCCTAATGCGTTAGATTGCCATCTGCTAAAAACTGTGAAAATATTGAACTTTTCTGTAATCACCTGATTAAAAGCTGCCCTTACACTTTTTGCTTAAGGCAGAAGGAGTTTGAATAATCTTGTTTACAATGCAAGGCAATTGCTTTTTTTTTTTTTTTCCTACAGCCTAGTAAAAATCATGATTTAACTTCCTTTTTTTCTGTGACACTGTAAAACACAATGGCCCTTGTAAAAAGCCTTAGAGATGCCTCTAGAAATATTAGCTCATCTATATGCCCTAGCCCATCTAATTAAATAGAAATTGTATGTCTTCAGTGTAAAACTCTCTTTGATTAAAGTTAGTCTGGGAATAGGGCTGAGACGATAATGAATTTCAGTTACCCTATCTACAAAACTTGCAATGAAATGGTCCTTTAAAAATTCCTTATAACTTGGATACAAATAATTGAATAAAGAGAACTTGAATTTTTCAAAATATCGCTGAATTCAGCTTCAAACTCCCTATTAATGAAGCTATGTTTTCTAAAACAATAAGGCCTTTTGTAGCCTTGCAGATGTATTTCTGGAAAAGATTTCTATTTAATGCTACATTTCTTTGCCCCTTCCTCCTCCCAGTAACTGTCACTGACTGTCAGTTCCTATGTGGTGGTGTTGCCTATGCTGTCAGATCAATTTTTAGAGATAGGGCAAAGTCACAATAAAATTCAGTAGGGTAGAAAACCCATTAATGTGGAAGGGCCTATGTATGTTATATTCTCCAATGAAGCAAGGCTAGCCAGGATTTTAATAACGATAAAACCAAACATACAAATAGTCAAACAAACATCATCAACAAACTCTTCTGTGCCTTGGTGAAAGATCAGACCACACGAAAGAGTAAATACAGTCTCTGGAACCTTTGAAAGCCTTGTCAGAGGAACATGAGGAACAGCATGAGGCTGGAAAAAGCCAACAGGTCAGAATCCCAGTTAAGCTTTTTAGGCTTTATCCAGTGTTTCCAACTCTTCAGGCTTTTGTGGATACTTTTCATAGTTTCTGCTATAAGTATCGCTTGGGGTAAATTAATGAAATATATTTATATTTATTCAGTCATGTTCTTTAACTTTATATATGATAAACGTAGCCTCGACCAAAATATCAGTATGTATAATATCAGATGTTTGAGGTGTCCTATTTGTGGATGTATAAAATTTACAATAGGAAAAAATTAAATTCAGGCAAAATAAAGTTTATCCGCCTACATGACCTCATGTGCTATTAGCTCTACTTACAGCACAGTTTGTGAAGGCAGTATTCAGGTAACCACATTTCTGTACAGAACACAGTATTCTGTGCCGAGGCAGAGGTAATGATACCCAAATGTTGAATCAACTTAGTCTGGAAGTATTCTGCCTTGCAGAGTAGCCTTGCTACTGAAGGCACAGCACACATGGGATCATGGATCACTGGAGCAGGAAGACCTTCGTGATCTTTTAGCCTAAATACGTAGAGCTGCAAGAGAGTGTCACATGACTTCCACTGCCCTGTAGCTGATTGGAGGAGCTCGGGGATCCTATTACTGCTCCTGGATCCTATTACCGCGCCTGTCACAGTCTTAATGCTTATTTTTGTGTAACAAAAAATCATGATGCATCCAAATAAAACTGTAAAAATGCCCATCTTCACACCACTAAATATGCAAAATGGATGTTATGGTTAAAGTAATAAAATAAATGCAGTAAATAGTTTGAGTAAAAACATACAAAAGTAATTTATGTGGTGATGTCCCCAGATTATAGCATAAATGTATAAATTATTTTGCTAAAAGAGAAACTCTGTAGTGATCAGCACAGCTGCAATGTAAGGGTACATAAAAGATACCAGGACAAGAGTGAAAGCAGCAGTGTGCCAGGGAAGTCTGGGAATCAAGGAAATCAGGGAAGCAACACAGGGTCCATCCTTAGAGACAGGGAAGAGGCTTGGGATGATGCCAAGGGTAGTAACTCCAGTAAGCCTGACCAGGCTTAACTTGTAGAGGCAGTAGAGTCATGGTTGTGGAATGACTTTAAACAATTAAAGAGTGAGGAAACAAGTTGAAGAATGTAGAACTCTAGAGAGCAAACCTCAGGTGGGGTGGCCTATCCCTGGTGGCACACTGGTTTAAGGTTGCTTGTCAGAAGCCTGGCATGCAAATAAGTGTCCCTATCACTGACAGAATATTACCTTGATTTAGAGACCATCTCTTTCGTTCTGAATTATTCTATTAACTAGTTCCTAGGATTCTTACTCAACCTATCTTTGCCTGTTTAATTAAAACAGCAATTAAAAACAACAATAAACAACCCCAAACTTTAACCCAACAGTTTAAAGTTGTCGCAATTACATTTTTTCCCCCAGAGCCTGGTATATATGTTGCAAAAGTCATAAAAACAGTGTTTTACCTTGTTATTTAGCCTTAGAACTACACTGAATATTTGTTGATTTGCTCTGGAGGAAGGTTATTACTGCTAGCCAGTTATTGTTACCAAGCTAATAATAATCACAAAGATAATAAGAAATTCTCACATTTATGAAGGGTTATTATGCAGTTTGCAGAAAAAAATCATGTTAACTTTTTCATTAAAATTAGCACTACTACCTATTCATCCATGCATGCATTCAACAACATAGAGTTAGTTCGCTTTCTATGTAGCAAATATTGTTACACAAATTCAAGATGCAAAGGTGGGCGGACGGGGAAGAAACAAAGTTCTTGCCCTCCTGAAGGTTATGACATTATAGTGGGGGGCAGAAATCATTAAAAACAATCTTCCTGGTAGCTGTAAATTACGTATTTATATGACTATAGTGATAAGTGCATTGTAGGAAAACATCAGTGCAAGGAAAGAATAAAATATAGGACCAATGTGGGATGCAGCAGATGAAAAGAGGAACAGGCATTACTTTTTTATGCTTTTTATTTATATATTTCATAATGGTTTTAGATTTACATAAAACTTTAGCAGGTAGTATAGAGTTCCCTTATTGTCCTCACATAGTTCTAGCTATTACTAACAAGTTACTTAATGTGATCCACGTGTTGTAATTAATGAACTAAACTGACACATTATTATCAACTAAATTCAAAGCTTCATTCTGTTTCCTTTTTTTTTCTTTTATTATCTCATCCAGGATACTATGTTACACTTAGAAGTCATTTCCCCTTAGATGCCTCTTAAATGCGACATTATCTGACTTTCCTTGTAATGAAAGACATGGGCAATTTTGAGGAGTACTGTTCAAATGTACAGGGTATCCCAAAAGTTGTCTCTAAAATCACCATACGCAAGGAAAATGGGAAATTGTAACTAAATGTAACTTCATTTACAAAATATTCATACAAAATTCTACAAAAGGTTGCCAACACATTTTCCTTTTGGAGACAGCGTCTCGAGCCGTCACCCTGGTAGAGTGCTGTGCTGTCCCTGCTCACAGCCACCTCAAACTCTTGGGCTTAAGTGATCTCTTGCTTTAGCCTCCCAAGTAGCTGACTACAGGTGCCTGTCACAAAGCCCGGTTATATATTTGTTGTTGTTGTTGCACTTATCATTGTTGTTTTAGCTGGCCCTGGCCAGGTTTGAACCTGCCAGCCTCAGTGTATGTGGCCAGCGCCCTACCCACTGACCTATGGGCACCGCCAGATAATATTTTGTAAATATTTTATTATAATTTTTAATGAATGTTTTGTAAATAAAGATACATTTAGCTACAGTTTCCCACTTTCCCTCTGTATGACTACTTTAGGGATTGTCTGATGTCTGTCCATGATTAGACTGGAGTCACAGG
The DNA here is from genome assembly GCA_963575145.1 of Galago senegalensis. Classification (NCBI taxonomy): domain Eukaryota; kingdom Metazoa; phylum Chordata; class Mammalia; order Primates; family Galagidae; genus Galago; species Galago senegalensis. The sequence continues at coordinate 7,563 of CAUYTI010159772.1, forward strand.
ATTTTAGAGGAAGATCCCTGAGCTAAAGTGCCATTTTCATCACATCATTTCAAGGGCATCAGTATGATCTGTGATGTTCTTATAGATGTGGATTACCTGGCAGAGGTATTGTTTGTAAGACTTCTTCACCCTGAAGTTACCCTTCTCGCATCCTCTGCCCTTTCCGTCCTGTGCTCTGTGGAAGGAAGAGCATTATGCCCAGACCACATTAAAGAGTAGGAAGCTATGCTCCCCCTCTCTTTGGTAGAATATCTATGTAATTTATTTGTCATTCTCCCGCATAGAAGATTGGTCTCTTCTCCTCCATTTATTAATATTCAATAATTTATATCAGGGTGGACCCATAAATATTTATTTTATACTTTTGGTTATAATCCAATACAATTTTTTTGTTTTGTTGTTCTGGTTGTTCCAGCTTTGGCCATTGGAAGCTCTTTAAATTAGCTTCTGTGTCTCAGACGTATCTTTATGGTACGTGTGTGTGTGCGTGCGTGTGTGTGTACGTGTGTGTGTGTGTGAGTGTTGAGCACTTTCTTAATTTCTTAACTTCTGGCACTACAAAGCTCACTTTCTATATTTCTTGCCCCAGTTTTTAAATCAGCCATTTCTTCGAGGAACCCTAATTTCTTTTCACGAATGTTATTAAAAAATCTAGAACTGAGGACCACATGTGCTTGTTGCTTAGAAGGAGTCACTCTTGAAGATCCTCTCAGCTAACAAAGCAAAGCAATGTATGATACCAGCTGTGGATTAACATGTACAAGGACCCAGCAGCATTTCCACAGGTAGCCGTCTATATCTATCTCATGTAAAATATAGCTTCTTGCTGATGTCTTCGAGTCTAACCCATCACTGCACAGAGACCGTTCTGACCTTGTCTTTTGCTTATCTATAAATTTCCACCCCATTGATAAGAAACATGGCTCACATACATGTAATCGATTTTTATCTAATTGTTCCATTCCCATATACACATATAGCAATGTAAAAATTGTACTCCTATAGAAAATGATTTTATGGTGCTTATATGAAGTTATTTATATTACTTTGGTCAGCATCTTTTCTTTCATTCACGTCAGCGAGGTTGTTTCAAACATTTTTAATACAGTTCTATTTACTTGACACAACATGAATTTTTCTTGGAATTCTATGTTTCCTAAATGATGTTTTAAATGCATACATTAATGTTCAACCTGCGTGGATAACATTGTGTGGATTTGACAAATATCATGCATCTACCATTTTTATATCCTAAAAAATAGCTTCATGATGCTAAAAATCCCTTGTGATTCACCCACTTCTCCTGCTCCACCCTTCCTCCCTCTGACTCCTCTGACTTACCTTTTTACTGTCTCTATGGTTTGGGTCATTCTCCACATGCCACGTAATTGGATCATACAGTACGTGGCTTCCATCCCTTAGCGATATGCAGTGAAAATTCTTCCATTCTTCTAATGGTTTGGTGGGTAGTTTATTTATTTTTATCTCTGAATAATATTCATTGTATTGGTGTATCACATTTGATTATTCATTTGCAGATAAAAAATATCTTGGTTGCTTCCAGTTGTTGGTGACACTGAAAAAAGCTCTTATAAACATTTTGTGCTCAAGTTTTGGGGTGAGCATAAGTTTTCAACTCAGTTTGGTAAACACCAAGGGGTGCTGTTGATGGATCAAATGGTAAGACTATGTTTAGCTTTATGAAAAACATTTCTTCAAAAGTTGCTGTAATATTTTGCATTCCCAACTGCAACAAATGACAGCTCCTCTATCCACATACCGTCACCAAAATTAGGTATTGTCAGTGTTTTGAATTTTAGTTATTGTAATAGGTGTGTAATGGTATCTCGCTGTTGCTTTGATTACCTAGTGATGAATGATGTTGAATATCATTTCTTGTAGTTATTTCCTATCTTTATATCTTTTTCAGTGAGCTGCTTAATATTATCTTCTGTTCATTTTCTAATAGGGTTGTTTGTTTTCTTTGTTGAGTATTGAATTTTTAATATAAATATAAGTTTTTTTAAAACCAGATATGTGTTTTAGAAATATTTTTCCCAGTCTGTGGCTTATCTTTTCATTCTTTTAGCAATATCTTTCGAGAGCAAGCTTTAAACTTAACGAAGGTCACGATACTAGTAGGGATATTTTCTTGTATAAGTCATTTAGTTTGGAAAGCACTCTAATGGGGCACATTTTTCTTTTATATTTTATTGCTGGAGAAACATGATCAGATCTGTTAAATAACTAGTCTCATCTCACCCAGCTGTTAAATACTAGAACTGAAGTTGAAATTGAACTTGTATGGCTCCACACTTTGTTATTGTCTTCCTGTTTTATTTCCTGCTAAAAATTTTAAATAGTCTTTGTCATGGACTCAATGCCCAATTTGTCTGACACTGTATGGATCGGGTCATCATAAGCCTGGACATTGGGATGTGAAAGACTATTTTCTCATCTTGAATATATAGAGATCGTTTTTAAAGCATTTTATAGGATTTCAATGAAAAGTAAAAGAATTTTAACTATATGTAGCACTTGGCAAGATACAGTCACAAATTACTTTAAGTTGTCATTATTATCATCTTGCTTATTATCATTTCGTGACATTGCCACTATTTTTTTTTTTTTTTTGAGACAGAGCCTCAAGCTGTCCCCCTGGGTAGAGTGCCTTGGCATTACAGCTCACAGCAACCTCCAACTCCTGGGCTCTAGCGAGTCTCTTGCCTCCACCTCCCAAGTAGCTGGGACCACAGGCACCCGCCACAATGCCTGGCTATTTTTTGGTTGCAGCTGTCATTGTTGTTTGGCAGGTCCGGGCTGGGGATTAGAACCCGCCACCTTAGGTATACGTGGCTGGTGCCTTAGCCAGTTGAGCTATAGGCGCCGAGCCAGACATTGCCACTATTACTACAAATATCTGATATATTAAAAGTTTACTGCCTCTTATATGCGGTGTTAGGTGCTTTCTGTATTTTGTTAAGTGAAAAAATGAATGTATTTCTGTGAACTTTTGAGTTTTGGTTTGGGTTTTTGAATTAATTTTCTTTTCTCACATTTTTTTTTTTAAACCATCAGGCACTTTACCTTCTCTTCTGCTGATACTTTTATCACTAATTTCTCTTTGATAATGTTGACTTCTGACCCGTAAGCTAAACTAGTTCAGAATTTTCTGGTTATGATTATGTCTCATGTATTAGGCTGTGGAGGTCTTTTTCCCCATTAGAAAATTGCCTGTTTTGACAGGGATGACAAGAGTTAAGAAGGAACATCTGGAAGACCCTCATTTCTGGAAAAAACAAAACAAAATACTATTACTGTCTTTGTAGTCAGTACTGTCTCCCTTCCTTAGGCATACTCCCTGTCACCCAGGCATCCTGTATGAAATGGAATTTACAGCCGAGGCACAGGGCACTGGAGCTGAGGCCTTGGCAACAAAAATACCATGAATGTGGTTCCACTATTTAGCCCACTGCAGCCACTATTCTCATCTCTTTCTTTTAAACTTTTAGATGCAAAAGCCATCTCATCCCAAGCATGAAATCCACACTGACTTCTTTGCCACGGATTTGCTTATATTTTGGGGCTCTTCACCTTTAGTCCCAGTGACCAAGTGATACGGAATTCCATGAGACAAGGAACAGCATCCATCTCGTGTTCCATTGTTACACGAGGCTCTTAAAAATGCCTTATAAATGAACGAATAAAGTGACAGTGGATAAAGAGATAATATTTTGACCCAGTAATGTGTGTGGTGAATACTTATTAAATAGAAATGACTTGTTCTCCTGATAATCGTGTTTTATTGTTCATCTTGATTTGTGAGAATTCCCACTGCAGCTTTTTGTAGTTCAAGTTACTCCTCTCTCCCTTTCCCTCCTTCTTTTCCTCTCTCCTTCTTTCCCTCCTTCCTTCCTTCTGTTCTTCTTTTCGTTTTCCTTTCTTTATTCTTTCCTCCCTCCTCCTTTTCTCTTTCTTTTCTCTGTCCCTTCCCTCTTTTTTCCCCTTCTTTTATTTCTTGGTATTATAGGGGTGTAAATGTTTTGGGGGTGCATGCATCACTTTTGTAATGCTTGAGTCAGGGTTATAATTGGGGCCTGTCACCCAGACAGTGTTTCCTGCATCTTTCAGGGAGGTTTCACCCATCCTTTGCTCCCCTCTACCGTGGCACTCTTCTCTATGCACGTGAATGCTCACAGGTTAGTTTCAATTTAATCATGAATACTTATGGTGTTTGCTTTTTCATTCTTTATATAATTCACTTAGGAAAATGGTCTCCAATTCTATCCAAATCCTTGCAAGGGTAAAGGCACCATCCTTCTTCGTGGCTGAGTAGTACTCCGTGGTTTACATATACATCTTGTTAATACACTCATGACTTGATGGACACTTGGGTTTATTCCACATCTTTGCAATTGTGAATTGTGCTACAATAAAAGGTCTAGTGCAGATATATTTTTGATAAAACTACTTCTTTTCTGTGAGTAAATACCCAGTGATGCAATTGCTGAATCAATCCTAATGGTAGGTCTAGTTTTTTGAGGAATCTCCTTACTGTTTTCCTCAGATGTCGTTTTAATTTGAAGTGTATAAGTATTTCTTTCTCTCTGCATCCGTATCACCAGCCCTCCCCAGTGCTGCGTCTCTGAGGGCTCCATGAGAGGAGGGCACATGCCAAAATGGAAGGGCATCCCACCTGCTTGAGCACACCAGAGGCACTCTTCTCACGGGCATGGTCGGGATGGATCTTCGGGGCCCCAGGGATGGACCTACAGGATGTGATAGTGTTGCTCGGGGACCTGAGGGGAGATTTGTGAACTAATCTTGAGAGGTAAGGGGGCACTCGTGGGCAGAACGGAAAGGGAGTGCAGTGTGGGTCCCAGCTGAAGCATGCTCACAGTACCACTGTACCCACAGGAAGGACGCAATCTCAGCCCAGGCCCGGATCCTGCGGACGGATCTTCCAGCACACAGTGTAATCCCGGGAGAGCTCAGTAGTCTGAGCTCCTGCCTGCTAGCCGATGCCACAGGGAGGCTGCAGAGCAGAGGACAGGGGAGAAAAGGAAAACCCACTCCTGACGCCAGACTGTGGGTCTCAGATGGCCCTGCCTCAACAAGCTGACTTTCTGATTGGGTGGGACCACGTCTGCCGCTCCTTGGCAACTTTCCTCAGCAGAGGGGAGCAGACCCTTGATCCCTGCCAAAGCACATAATTTGCCAGCTTCTGCAGAGCCCCAGAGTAGGCTCACCCAACCCAGCACGGCCCAGCCACGCTCCCCCCACCTCTGTGTGGCAGAGAGAGAATAAGGCAGTGCTTTTCAACGTTTTTTCTTTCTTTCTTTTTTTTTTTTTTTTATCTCAAAGCACGCTTGAACCTGTAGTTAAACTTCTGTGACACACTTAAATTACATTGATTAAAAAAAAAAAAAAAGGAGTAAAGGCTGAGCGCTGTGGCTCATGCCTATAATCCTAGATCTCTAGGAGGCCCAGGCAGGTGGATTGCTTGAACTCAGGAGTTCAAGACCAGCCTAAGCAAGAGCAAGCCCCTGTCTCTAAAAATAGCCAGGCATTGTGGCGGGTGTCTGTAGTCCCAGCTACTCCAAAGGCTGAGGCAAGAGGATTGCTTGAGCCCGGGAGTTTGAGGTTGCTGTGAGCTGTGACACCCTGGTACTCTACTGAAGGTGACAGACTGACACCCTATCACAAAAAAAAAAAAAAAAAAAAAAAGAAAGAAAGTAAAGAAAAGAAAAAAAAAAGGAAAAACAAGAATACGGTGATTTGAACTTCTTTTGAAAATAATTTAATTAATGATCTTCAGAAATTTTTCACTGAACAGCTAAGATCTTCTCACAGCATACCAGTGTGCTGTGGCATATCAATTGATAAATCACTGGATTAAGGACTCACCAGGAAGATCCAGGGCCCCACCCACCATCAGGAAGGAGCGTTCCAGTCTCCTGAGGGAGAGAGACAACGCTAGTCCCACGTCTTAAAAACAACCCATTTGTTCCTTCTGGCAAGTGCCTCCAATTAATAGGCAGGTGAATCTCCTTCCTTCCCTCCTCTCTCCCTCCGTTGTGATGTAATTTGTATTCTCTGATTTCATATCCAACACCATGTTTCTGGGAGGCAACCATGTCACTATGTGTGAGACTACTTCGTGAACTCTGCTAAAAACTATTCTGTTACATACACATACTACATAAATTCTATATTTTACTTAGTCATCCAAGTAAGTGATCTCCAAACCCTTGTTACCAAATCCAGTGCTATCATCCCTGTATAGACCTGTGTGAGCATTTTTGTGGCTATGTTCCTATGGAAGGTTCAGCTAGGTTTATGATGTAAGTACACCTATTTTCATTATATACTGCCAGACTACCCTCCCATATGTCTGAACCAGTTGATGGTTCCATCAGTGGATTTTGAGGTCTGTTATTTCCCCAACTTCTCAGAAGACTTTTCTTCACATCTGTTGTAGGAAAATTATGGTTTTATGAGGCCCTTCCCCCAACCATCCTTTTTCTGGTGAGTAGAAAGTTATTCCCTTCTTTATTTATAAGAAAATCATGTATTTGGCATCTATCTACATATTTACTTTGACCATTTTTTACAAATAGGGTTTCCTGTATTCTTGACAACTTGAAGAAATTCCTTGTATATATTAGACATTAATTTTTGTATCTTTAATAATTTTTTGGTAAAAAAATCTTTTTTTCTTATTCTTTAACTAGCATGCAATTTTTGAATTAAAGTTTTTAATTTTGAGAAAGTTGAATTGATTAATTTAACTCTATTGATTAAAATTTTTTATACTATAGTTAAAAAGATATTTTTCTTCATTTACATTAGATATGGAAGTCTTTAATTTACTTAGAATCAATTTTTTACATTTTGCAATGTATAGATAATGTTGATTTATCTATATAAACAATGAGCTGATCTTTCCATTACCATCTAGAACTAAATAATTGTTACATTTCCTGTTAATTTGTTATGTGATGCTTATCTATTTTTCTTTGTCAACACAAACACCCTTATTATTTTACATTTAAACATCTTAATATCTAGTAGGGTAAATTTGTCTTTCATTAGGTTAAAACATTTCCTTAGCTACTGATGAAACTTTATTCTTCCATATAGATTTTTAAATTTTATTTTATTTTTTAGAAAAGGTCTCACTGTGTTGCCGGGGCTAGAGAGCAGTGGCTCCATCATAGCTCACTGCAAGCTCAAACTCCTGAGCTCAAATAATCCTCATGCCTCAGCTGTTACTACAGTAACATGTAGTAGCTGTTACTACAGGTGTGTGCCACTGTGGCCTGTTAAGTTTTCTATTTTTTTGCAGAGATGCAGTCTCACCATGTTGCTAAGGCTAATCAGGAAATTTTGGCCTCAACAGGTTCTCCTACGTTGGCCTCCCAAAGTGCTAGGATTTCAGGCATAAGTCACTAGGTTGAGCCCCATATGAATTTTAGAATTAGTTTGTCAATTAAAAAGAATCTTTCTGGTGTTTGCATTGTTTTTTAATTAATTTACAGATTAAATGGGGTGAATTGACATCACATTAAGTAATGTTTTGCCATTCATTAGCATCACGTCTCTCTTCTTTTATTTAGGTCTGTTTTAATGTTCTTTAATAGTCATAACATACTCATCATAAAGGACATCTAGTTCATGGTTAGGTGAGTTTCTAGAGAATCTTATTAAAAGCTGTAATTTTTAGATAGTTAAGTTTTGTAGGTAAATCTTATATCTGACAACTTTGCTGAACTCTCCTATTTGTTTTATTAATTCATTGAGCATTTTGCATTTTCTGAGTAGTGAGTTATATAAGAATAATTTGGCTAATAATTCATATTTTATATCTTCTGGTTTCTAAGTAGTGATTTATATAAGAATAATTTGGCTAATATTTTATTTATTCTGGTTTTCCTTGGGTTTTTATATATTATTTGTTAATATTTTCTTATAAGTATTAAACTTATTTATATTCTTGATCCATCTGTTGCAATACTTTTGCTTCAGGTCCTGTATTTTGCCTGATTTGTTGTATCTCATTATTTTGCCTTGTAAGACTAGATTCTTTATGGGCTGTAGAATTATGTCCTAAAATAAATGTTTGAGGAAGTTAGAAGGCCACACATTAGTCTGGTGAGTTCAGAAGGAAAGAGTTGATGCCTGGGTAGAGATGCTCCGGCACAACAAAATTCCAGCTCATCAGTCTTGTTCCTCCTCAGCTGACCTTCAGATCCCTGAGGAGAAGCACCCCCTGAAGGGATTATCTCCTTTCAACCTGAACTGTTCAGAGGTGAAAGAGTGAAGGAGAAAATCTCCAAGAAATACACTTAGTTTCGCAAATTCTCACCCTGGTGTACTTTTGGCTTCTCTGATTTTAAACCTCTTAACAACACTGTAAGAGGTGTCTGTATCACAGATTGCTGCAAGAAGAAAGAAAATCATTGGCATAAGACAAGAGTGTGGAAAGGAAAAGAGGAAAAGAAATCAAACTGCTTCTCCCCAGGTTATTTGCCCAGAACATTGTCAGCCACCCCTTGAGTTCTCTTGATTATATAAAGTCAGTGGACAGCTATCACATCACAGCTGGTATGAACAGCTTCTGTGGAGTTGTACCCAGCACTCTAATCACTGCCCTTCTCTCCCAAATATAGTTGTTCTGAGGAGCCATTTATCACTCAGATATTTCTTATTTGTTGTTGTTGTTGCTGTTTCCTTGGTTCTATGTTTACCTCAGTAGCTTATCTAGGGTTCAGAGAAGGAACTAGAAGCCCATACTATTCCATAATCTTGGCAGAACCCTAGGTTTCATTTTAATGCTATTTTTAAATTTTTTTTATTTTTTTTATTTTATATTTTATTTATTTATTTGTTTTTTGTATTAAATCATAGTTGTGTACATTAATGCAATCATGGGGTACAGTGTGGTGTTTTCATATACAATTCGAAATACTCTCATCAAACTGGTTAATGTAGCTTTTGTGTCATTTTCTTAGTTACTAAGACATTTATACTCTGCTTTTAGAAAGATTCACTTGTACCCTTGTAAGATAAACCATAGAGGTGACCCCACGAATCACCCTCCCTCCACGCACCCACCCCCAGGCCCTCCCCTTCCCCCTCCCCATATTCTAAGAGTATAATTGGGTTATATCTTTCCTATGAAAGCTATAATTTAGTTTCAAACTAGGGCTGTGTACATTGGATACTTTTTCTTCCATTCTTGAGATACTTTACTAAGAAGAACATATCTAGCTCCATCCATGTAAACATGAAGGAGGCAATGTCTCCATCTTTCTTTAGGACTGCATAATATTCCATGGTGTACATATACCACAATTTATGGATCCATTCGTGGATCAAGGCACTTGGGCTTCTTCCATAACCTAGCAATTATGAATTGGGCTGCAATAAATGTTCTGATACAAATATCTTTGTTGTAATGTGATTTTTGGTCTTCTGAATATATACCTAATACAGATTTTATTTTTATTAAGTCATATACACATAGATCATGAATACATTTATGCATATTTGGGGTACAATGTGTTGTTTTTTTATACAATGTGGTGGGCTTACATCAAACCAATCGACATAGCTTTCACCTCATTTACTCGATTATTGTGTTAAGGTATTTTTGTTCTACACTTGAAAGATTTGACTTGTACACTTGCAATATGCTCCACAGATGTGGTCCTGCCTTTTACCCTCCCTCCACCAAACCTCCCCCCTCCCCTGCCTTCCCATTCCATTTCTCTCCTTCATCCTGGGCTATAGTTGTGTTCTACCTTTTTTACGAAAGTGTGAGTAAATATAAGTAGGTTGGGTACTTTCGGGTACTTTTTCCTCCGTTCTTGAGATACTTTACTCAGGAGAATATGTTAAGGTCCCTCCATGTAAACATAAAAGAGGTAAAGGCTCCATCTATTTTTAAGGCTGCATAGCATCCCATGATATACATATACCACAATTTATTAATCCATTCATGGATCGGTGGGCACTTGGACTTCTTTCATGACTTGGCTATTATGAATTGAGCTGCAATGAATAATCTGGTGCAAATATCTTTTTTGCAAAGTGATTTTTGGTCTTTTAGATATACTCCTAGTAGAGGAATTGCAGGATCCAACAACAGGTCAATTTTTAGATCCCTGAGTGTTCTCCAAACTTCTTTCTAAAAGGAACGTACGTTTCCAAAAGGAACGTATTTTCATTCCCACCAGAAGTGGAGGAGTGTTCCCTTTTCTACACATCTACACCAACATCTCTAGTTTGGGGATTTTGTTATGTGGGCTAATCTTACTGGAGTTAGATGGTATCTCAAAGTGGTTTTGATTTGCATTTCTCTGATGACTAAAGATGATGAGCATTTTTTCATGTGTCTGTAGACCATGTATCTGTCTTCTTTGGAGAAGCTTCTGTTCAGGTCTCTTGCCCATAGTGAAATGGGATAATTTGTTTTTTCTTATTAATAAGTTTGAGTTCTCTGTGGATTATGGTTATCAGACCTTTGTCGGAAATGTAACCTGAAAATATTCTCTCCCATCCTAAGAACGGTCTACTTGCTTTACTTACTGTGTTCCTGGCAGTGCAGAAGCATTTTAGTTTGATCAGATCCCAGTAATGTAGTTTTGATGTTGCTTCAATTGCCCTGGGGGTCCTCCTCATAAAGTTTTCTTCCAGGCCAATTTCTTCAAGTGTTTCCCCTGCACTCTTTCCAAGAATCTTTATGGTTTCATGTCTTAGGTTTAAGTCTTTAATCCAGTGAAAGTCAATTTCTATTAGAGGTAAAAGGTGTGGGTCCAGTTTCAGTATTCTACAAGTCCCAGCCAATTCTCCCAGTACCATTTGTTAAATAGGGAGTCTTTCCCCCAGTTTAAGGTTTTGATAGGCTTTTCAAAGATCAAATGATGATAAGTGTCTCAATTTATCTCTTGGTTCTCAATTCTGTTCCATACATCTACCTCTCTATTTTTGTGCCAATACCATGCTGTTTTGATCACTATAGATTTATAGTATAATCTGAAGTCTGGTAGTGTGATTCCTCCTGCTTTGTTTTTATTTCTGAATAATGTCTTGACTATTTGAGTTTTTCTCTATTTCCATATGAAATGAAGTACTAAGGGGAGAGGGAGGGGACGGGTGGGAGTGGGTGGGTGGAGGGAGGCTGATTGATGGGATCACGTCCATGGTTCATCCTATAAGGGTACATATGAATCTCTCTAAATGTAGAATATAAATGTCTTAACACAATAACTAAGAAAAAGATATGAAGGCTAGCATTAACAGTACACTAATATGATAGTATTACTGTACACTGCTATGATTTAATTTAAAAAATAATAAAATAAAAAAAATAAAAAATAACACGAAGTACTAGTTTTTCCAGATCTTCAAGGTATGACAGAGGTGCTTTAATGGGGATTGCTTTAAATCTGTAGATGGCTTTGGGTAGTATGGACATTTTAACAATGTTCCAGCCATGAGCATGGCGTGTTTTTCCCTTTGTTAACATCTTTGGCTATTTCTTTTCTCAGAATTTCATAGTCCTCTTTATAGACATCTTTCACGTCCTTTGTCAGTTACACTCCCAGATACTTCATTTTCTACTTTACTACTGTAAAGGGAATAGAATCCATGACCATTTTTTTCAGCTTATTATTGGCATATATGAATGCTACTGATTTGTGAGTATTAATTTTGTAGCCTGAGACACTGCTGTATTTCTTGATCACTTCTAAGAGTTTTGTGGTTGAGTCCCTGGGGTTTTCCAGGTATAGGATCATATCATCTGCAAAGAGTGAAAGTTTGATCTCCTTGACCCTATTTGGATACCTTTGATTGCCTTCTCTTGCCTGATTGCAATGGCTAAGACTTCCATTACAATGTTAAAAAGCAGTGGAGATAGTGGGCAACCTTGCCTGGTTCCTGATCTAAGTGGAAAGGTTTTCAATTTTACTCCATTCAATATAACATTGGCTATAGATTCACTGTAGATGGCCTCTATCAGTTTAAGAAATGTCCTTTCTGTATCTATTTTCTTAGGTGTTCTGATCATGTAAGGATGCTGAATATTATCAAAAGCTTTTTCTGCATCGATTGAGAGAATCATATGGTCTTTGTTTTTAATTTGTTTATGTGATATATTATATTTATAGATTTACCTATATTGAACGAGCCTTGAGAGACTGGGATAAAACCCACTTGGTTGTGGTGTATAATCTGTTTGATATGTTGCTGGATTCTGTTTGCTAGGATCTTATTGAATATTTTTGTATTGCTATACATTAGATAAGCTTATGCTAAATGATAGGTGGGTCATAGATGAGATTAAGAAAGAAATTACCAAATTTTCAGAGCAAAATGATAATGAAGACATGAACTATCAGAATCTCTGGGATACTGCAAAGGCAATCCTAAGACGGGAATTTATAGCATTGCAAGCCTTTCTCAAGAGAACAGAAAGGGAGGAGAAAATCAACAACTTAATGGGACAGCTCAATCAACTGGAAAAGGAAGAACATTCCAACCCCAAACCCAGCAGAAAAAAAGAAATAATCAAAATTAGAGCAGAATTAAATGAAATTGAAAACCAAAGAATTATACAATAGGGCAGCTCCTGTGGCTCAGTGGGTAGGGCACTGGTCCCATATACTGAGGGTGGCAGATTCAAACCCAGCCCTGGCTGAACTGCAATAAAAATATTGCCAGGCGTTGTGGCAGGTGCCTGTAGTCCCAGCTACTTGGGAGTTTGAGGCAAAAGAATTGCCTAAGCCCAGGAGTTGGAGGTTGCTTTGAGCAGTGTGACACCACAGCACTCTACTGAGGGGGATAAAGTGAGACTCTGTCTCTACAAAAAAAAAAAAAAAAAAGAATGAAAAAAGAATTATACAGCAGATCAATGTATCAAAAAGTTGTTTTTTTGAAAAGGTCAATAAAATAATTAGACTCAATTTGACTAACCTAACCAGAAATAAAAAGGGTAAAATGTCTAATTTCATCAATCAGAAATGACAGAGATGGCATAACCACAGACATTGCAGAAATTCAAAAAATATTTAATGAATACTACAAAAAACTCTATTCCCAGAAATATGAAAATCTGAAGGAAATTGTCCAATATTTAGAATCATGCCACCTTCCTAGACTTAGCCAGGAAGAAGTAGAAATGTTGAACAGTCCTATATATCAAGTTCTAAAATAACATCAACTATACAAAATCTTTCCAAAAAGAAAAGCCTGGGACCAGACGACTTCACGTCAGAATTCTACCAAATTAAAGAGGAACTAGTACCCCTATTACTTAACCTTTTCCAAAACACAGAAGAAGACGGAATACTTCACAATATATTCTATGAAGCAAACATCATCCTGATCCCCAAACCAGGAAAAGACCCAACAAGAAAAGAAAATTAATGCCATTTTTTAAGCCAGGTCTCTCTCTCTCTCTCTCTCTCTCTCATTACCATGCATAGGACCTCCAATACTATAGCTAAAGAATAGTCATAGTTTTCATTATTGTCTTCATTCTCATTTTAAAGGAAATTGCCTCAACTTTCTTAATCAAATGTAATATACTTGTTACAAGGTGGGTGACCTTGAGGAAATTCTCTCACATTTTCATGTATAATTTCAAAACTCTAAATAGGTTTTACATGTATATACTTTTTTTCTTTTTTTGTTGGTATAGATGTAGAAGGTACATGTACAGATTTGTTACATAGATACACTTGTGATGAAGTCTGGTCTTTTTGTGTAACTCTTACCTGATTAGGGTACTTAGTATCCTCTAGATAATTCCTAAGCCCAGGCCTCCCTCCAACCTGTAACTCTTCCAAATCTCCAATGTACATTATTCCATTCTTTATGTCCATGTGTACCCACTATTTAGCTGCTGTTTGTAAGTGTGAATATACAGTATTTGACTTTCAGTTTCTGAGTTTTTTCACTAAAAATAAAGGCCTCCTGTTCTACCCATATTGATGCAAAAAAGTGTTTTGGGAAATTTTTTTTCTTAATGTCTTTTCATGATGTATTCCAGGGAATATATATTCTGGTGTTTAACTCTTTTTCTATTTCTGGGCTAAGTTCTATTTTATTATTATTTTATTATGGGCTAGGTTCCATTTTATTATCCCCCAAACTAGGGGATTAGGTTAGCTAAGATTCTTGTTGGTCTTGCTCTGTTTTCTAACATTTCATGAAGTGGGAAAACCCTCTTCACCTGGTATCTTTATTTCTTTGTTCCAATTTAGTTTATTTCTGCTCCTACATGGTATTTATTCTTTTGATCACTTTTGAAATTTTATGTTTCTAGATGTTTCCATTAGGTTATTCAAATTTATTTCAGTGTGGTTGTGCACAATATTGTTTTTATTACCATACCATATCTTGTCCCATGTGTTTCACTCTTGACAGCTTCAGGTTAAGATTTTAATTCCACTTCTACTTTTTTAGTTTCACAAATCACGAAAACTATTTCTTTGACCTCCCACTCTTTCCTCTTCATGTTACCCAGTAATCTCTCATCTCTACCCATTCTCTTATTGTGTCCTTCCACTTCTATTTCACTGAGTTTTCTCAAATCACAAAGAGAGTTTAAAATAGTTTTCTAAAATTATCATTATGTTTTTGGTTCCTGTGGTGAATGATTTGCAGAGATTGTCTTTTAATTGGAAGCGTTTTCTTTCTACTGCTGTGCGATTTTTGTTGCTGCTATTATTTCCCCCATGTTCCCTCTTTATTACTCGGAGAATTATCTTTTTAGATGAAAGTCTGCTTGCTCTGCTTAGCTCTTTGAGGAATCACGGATCTTTGCTGGACTCTTTGTTAGGGAATTCCTAATTTATGAATGTAAAATGATTATTGGGCATTGTGGTGTTTTACATAGTATTATTCTTCAATGGATAATGTAATAGACTTATGAAGATTTACAAGTACATTTGTAAAACTAGGTAAGTTTACAAAGGAGAGGTACATACAGAAATTAAGGGATTCTCAGCCTGTCAGATGGGATAGAATGAAGAAAGGCTATACAGTTTGAAAAAATGATTTACTATGATACTAATAGTTTTAAAATATTTGAAACACAATTTCCATTATTTTTATTATTTAAACTTAACAAAAATCACAATCTAAAGGATTTGAAAGAACTGGACAATTTGAGACGGGATATTTGGCTGCATCTGAACACTATTCTAACTTGTCCGTCTCAGGTCACAAAGGACTAAACATTGATGATTGTTTGTCGAAGTTAATTTTATTTTCCTTACATATTTTCTCTATGATTCAATTTATATTAATAAGTATTTACTGAGAATCATAGTACGAGGTAATACATTAAATGCTGCAGGTGATACAAAGGTGACTCAATAAAAATTCTTGCCCTTAGTTTGCTTAAAATACTCTAAGGGAAATTAGACAAGCAGGGTTTAGGAGTATAATATCCTGATTCGTACCTCCTGGGTTTATTTAACTCCAACTCTTACTAGCTCTGTGACCTTGAGCAAGATATTTGACATATTTGTGTCTCAGTGTTCCCATTTGATTCATCACTTCAGAAGTATTGTGAAGATTAAATGAGTAATCCAGGTGAAGCATTTTAAAGAGTTCTTAGCACACTGGGCAGTGCCTGTGGCTCAAAGGAGTAGGGCACCAGCCCCATATGCTAGAGGTGGTGAGTTCAAACCCAGCCTTGGCCAAAAAAATGCAAAAAAAAAAGAAAAAGAGTTCTTAGCACATAATGTATTATTTATAAATATGGTCTATTACCTTTATTATGATAAAATATTTGATAAAAATAGAATAAAAGTAAGTACTATATAAAAAATCCAAAGAGCACATTTTACTTAGATAATTTTGTCTAGAAATACCTTTTGAAGCAGCAGTCAGTCATTGGTGAATATTCTTTATTTTCTGCTCTACACTGAAATGTGCATGCAACTTAGTGATACATCATCCTTCTAAAGTACCGGCTTAGATAAACATTACTTACTCTGTTTTTTAAGAAACTAGCTTTGGGAAAAACTTAGGCTTTTTCCTTTTGGTCTCTGGAATGTCTACTAAAAAATTTATATTTTTGATCAGACATTTACACAATGGTTTAGAAATAGGTACAACATTTTTCAGGTCTTAGAGTAGTTGTGATGTGTTTAAGTCCCATTTGTTTGTTTATAAACAGCTCAGAAATTAATACTGTAAGACTTTTAACAGTCCCATTTAGGTTTATGCCCTCCATTTATCTCCCTAAAGCGACTTAAATTGACTTAGTTTCATCAAATAAAAAGTATTCTTATATATGATAAGGAGAAAAAGCCTCGATCATTATTCAGTAGGCAGCCTACTAACTACTGAAAAAAGTTATTATGTTTAAAGTCTGGGAAAAACAGAAACTCAAACCCAACACAAAACGCATGGTATTCTCTATTCCAAAGCCTGTGATGGAGCTTCTCTGAAACTGTTTGTCTTTAAAAAGTTCACTAGTTGCATAAAGATCTTTTTCTAAGACCAAAACTAAGTGCCCTGCTAAGAGAAGCTTCCTAACTTGTATCAAAACTCAGTTTATATTCCCACAGATGTCTAACAAGCTCTGTATATGGTCTTGGATTATAGACAGAGAAAAATCAATAGCCCGCTGTCTCAAAGGCACCAATATAGATTATGAATCACAGCCAGGAAGTTGTCAGTGATTTCAGCTGCCAACAGCGTTTCAGTAAAGATATTTGCTACCTCATATTCTTTTAATGTGAAGCTTTCATATATGAAATAGAACAGGTCACTTTTGGAAAAAAACATAAGAGAATTTTAAGCAGAGTAATGAGAGTGTACACATAGCTGTACTCTATGTCGATCAAATCAAAACTGCACCTTCTCTACTCACCCTCACACTGTGTGAGGCCAAGACCCACACAAACATCCTGGGTTGCTCTGAGGTATTAGTTCCTTCTGCACTTGATGGCATCAACATATTCCTACAAATGCAATGGTTTGAATGGACTAGATCAAGCCCGCCTAAGTAATCTTTCATGACTATAATAAAGAACTCTTACTCTTCTAGATGAGAGAAGTACAAAGCAACAAAAAATCCTACAGTTGAAAGAGACTTCAAGTTCTGTAGTCCACTTCCTCCCATTAACAGATGAGGAAACTGTCTCAGAGGCAATGCCCATGACTCAGTCAGAGCAGCCAAGAAGGCGGTGTGGGAGACAAGATCAGAACCTTCCCATGAATCTCATTACTTAAGATCTATCGGCTCGGCGCCTGTGGCTTAAGCGGCTAAGGCGCCAGCCACATACACCTAAGGTGGCAGGTTCAAATCCCCAGCCCAGGCCAGCCAAACAACAATGATGGCTGCAACCCCAAAATGGCCAGGCACTGTGGCTGGCACCTGTAGTCCCAGCTACATGGGAGGCAGAGTCAGGAGACTCACTTGAGCCCAGGAGTTGGAGGTTACTGTGAGCATGATGCCATGGCACTCTACCCAGGGGGATAGCTTGAGGCTCCGTCTCAAAAAAAAAAAAAAAAAATTCTTTCTCCCAACAGGCAGTGCTGTGGCTCAAAGGAGTAGGGCACCGGCCCCATATGCCAGAGGTGGGGCCAAAATTGCAAAATAATAATAATAATAATAATAATAATAATAATCTGTCTCCTAAGTGCTGACAAAACATTGAACAAATATCCCTAGACACAATATGATTCTCTGTGGCATATTCCAAATAAAATAGGTAAAGGGATTCTAAAAAATATTTTAAGAATTTTGAGCTTAAGAATAATGACATTAAGTGTGCTATCCACATACAATCAAATAGGAGGCATGACAAAAATTCTGATCATTCCTCATATTTTTACATGAAAACAGAAAATGGTGTGAAGGAAAACTTAGCTTGTTAGACTAATGTTAAACTACTGAACGGACCTTGAAGAGGGAATACGTGAAATTGTAGCTCTGTTGCTTCTTAGCCTTTATGAACATCAGTTTCTTCATTTATAAAATGGGCCTAAGGATATCTTGATAACAATGTCAAGACGATTACATTTACTATATGTGATTCATATAGTACAGTCCTTGGCATTTAGCATTTAGGAAATCAATGCCGAGTTGCTATTTTTATTACCATATGTGCTTCAGAAAAAATAAAAAATAGATAGCTTTCTGAATCAAATATGCCAGAAAAGAATCAGTGAAGTAGAAAAAATCAGAGATGTAAATTGGGTTTTAATTGAAAAAATTACATAGAAAATGACAGATAATAAAAATCTGCTCTTCTGATAATTTGTGGAAGAATTAGGAAAGAGAACAATGTTCCAGTTTTTTTTTTTGGAGGAAAAAAAGTTGATTCTGCAAATCAGAGTAATTCATTGTGAAAAACAGTGAAGACAAAAGAATAATCAGCAATCAATCTAGTGACTTTCTAGATTACAACACATATCTTCGTAAATAGCATATCCCTCAGTCAGGGGTATAAAAGATGTAACATTGATTTTTAAGAAGGCTTTTCCTTCTACCCCATGTGACATTCTGATTAACGAGGACACTTCTGGAATATGTTCCTTTCTGTTCAAAGATGGCTTTTAAACATAACTTGAAGGCTGATGTGATAGCTTAGGAGAAATGGCCTAGAAGGGATGCTATTTTAAAAGTGTCTTTCTTTCCACATCAAATGTCCTAAGAGTTGTTCTACTTAGTATTTCCGTAAACTAAAGAAATCATGTGTTTAAACTAGATGAGAGAAAAGCTAAGAGACAATTGAATTATTGTCTTTAATGTTTGGTAAAGTATTGTTTCTGGAGTGTAATACCTTGTTACCTTTATAGAGGGTCTAACACCAAATTGTTGGTCCCATGAGGGCAAGGACACTCGCTTCCTTGACCATTTCTGAATGCTTGTGCTTCATCAGTGTTCAGGAATAAATAAAACAGACCCTTAATGTCCACTGTCCTCGGCTTCCCTAGAATTCAGAGGTTTCCTCTGTGTTGCTCCTGACACATTCTCTGTGCTCCCAGAGGATGGGCACCCCACACTCATCCTCCCTCAGCAAACACAACCAACAGCACCACCTGCTCCTGAAGAATTTTTCTCTGCTTACCCGAAGAACCAGGAACAATGAACTCGCACCATCCATGTGTCTGGAATTACATCTTATTCAGTAAGGTCTGACATCCAGCCTTGAGGTGTCCCTTTTGCCGTTCAAGTTAGCCCTTCCCTGGGTATAATCCTGCTAGCTCTTCCCTGGGTATAACCCTTCTGCTCTGGGCTACCTTTGAAGGTTAATTTTATGTGTCAACTTGACTGGACTAACCTAAGAAATGCCCCAAGAGCTGGTATGACATTATGTCTGAATGCATCCGTGAGGGTCTTTCTGGAAGAGATGAGCATTTGAATTAGTAGACACTGTAAAGGTCTGTCCTCGTCAATGTGATGGTCATCATCTGGTCCATTGAGGGTCAAATAAAACAAAAATGTGCAGGAAGGATGAATTTACTCTTGGCTGGAGTTGGGGCATCCATCTTTTGCCTTAAAACATTAGTACTTCTGATTCTCAGGCCTTTGGACTGCGACTTTCACCATTGACACGCAGTACTTGGGCCTTCATATTCCAACTGGACACCCATGACAGGCCTTTTGGGCTTCTAGCCTGCGGATGGCAGATTGTAGGATTTCTTGGACCCAGAGCCTCATACATCTCTTTCTGCATATCTGTACATACCCTATTGGTTCTGTTTCTTTGGACAAATCCAAAATTACTATGTAGTTTGGTTTCTTCATTATGCCCAGACTTCAATGTTGATTTTCTGAGTCCTCATTTTTTAAATATGTTTCTTATACAGAGTACATTGCTCAGGTTCCCTTTTAAACCTTTCAATTAGAGCGTTTTGTCCTTGAGGTAGATGGCGATGACTACATTCATTTCATCATCTTGTTTTGTGCTGTTTTTCAATTTCCCCTCTCTCCATTTCTCTTTCCCTCCTTCCCTTCTTCCTTCTTCTTTATTTCTTACCCACTGGTTATAAATCTACATGCATTAGTCTACTTTCTTCTTATAAATTTTAGTGTACATATTTAAAGGGATATGGTTTTAGCAACATCCTTACTCTGTTCCTGAAAAATGTTTTTAAGCTTATTAAATCCATCAGATTTATTTGATATGGTAGCCAAGATTCTCTGTTCTGTCCTAATTTTTAAGATTACAAATTTAGGCATCTGTTATTTAATCAGCCCACACATGTGCAGTTTATCAGGAAGTTTTTTTTTTTTTTTTTTTTAGACAGGAGCCTCAAGCTGTCCCCCTGGGTAGAGTGTCGTGGCACCTCAGCTCACAGCAACCTCCAACTCCTGGGCTCAAGCGAGTCTTCTGCCTCTGCCTCCCAAGTAGCTGGGACTATAGGCGCCCACCACAACGCCCAGCTATTTTTTGGTTGCCGCCGTCGTTGTTTGGTGGGCCGGGGCTGGATTTGAACCCGCCACCTTGGGTGTACATGGCTGGAGCCTTAGCCACTTGAGC